>CAUYON010061836.1:0-22401 GCA_963573935.1 Arctocebus calabarensis
GGAGTCAGACCACCCAGGTTCAAATCTTGCCCTAGATGCCTTGCTAGCGTCACCACCACACACGAGTGACCTCATCTCTAATGGAAATGACACTGGTGCCAGCCTACAAGGTTTACATGAGCTCATGCACACAGAGTGCCCAAAATCGGTTTGGGCTCTATAGCTCTTCTTATGAGTACTACTTGTTCTCTATGCTTCTCTTTTGTAGCACTTTTCACAAATGTAATTAAATAATGATGCACTTTGTTATTAAGTATCTGCCTCTAGGTGCTGTATCTGTCTACTTAACCACATGCACTATGTAAGAGCCACTACTCATGAACATCTGTTGAATGAAAAAGTTACAAAAACGACATATTATTTTTTCTTATAATTTTTTTTTTTATGTTGAATCATAGCTGAGTACATTAGTGCAATCAAGGGTACAATGTGCTGGTTTCATATACAATCTGAAACCTTTTCATCAAACTGTTTGACATAGCCATCATGTCATTTTCTTAGTTATTGTATAAAGACATTTGTATTCTGCATTTAGTAACTTTTGTCTGAACCCGTCTAAGATGCGCCATAGGTGTGGCCCCACCATTTACCCTCCCTCCACCCATCCTCCCCCTCCCCTCCCCTCCCTTGCCACTTTCCTCATTTCCTTATGCTATAATTGGGTTATAGTCTTCATATGAAAGCTATTCTTTTTTCTTATAAAATTTATTTATTTATTTATTTTGAGACAGAGTCTCACTATGTCACCCTCGGTAGAATGCTGTGGTGCCAAGCTCACAGCAACCTTGAACTCTTGGGCTTAAGGGATTCTCTTGCCTCAGCGTCCCAAGTAGCTGGGACTACAGGCGCCCGCCACAATGCCCGGCTATTCTTTTGTTGCAGTTGTCATTGTTGTTTTAATAGGCCCAGGCTGGGTTCAAACCCGCCAGCCTCAGTATATGTGGCCGGCACCCTAACCACTGAGCTATGGGTGCTGAACCTCATATAAAATTTAAAAGTGCAAAGTGCCCCGGTTGATCAGTAGTTTCTTTTAAAAAGAAGGAGGCTTACTGGAGCTCAGTCCTTGTTCTAATAAAGAGGAGTCTGCACCTTGAGGCGGGCACTTGGAGATGTGCATAGTTACCATGAACGACCTCCTATTCTTCTGACTTGAATGCTTGGTTACTGCGATATCTCTGCAGATTTACAGGCGAATCCCCTAAAGCCAGATGCCTGTTCTAATGGTGAATGCAATTACTTTCAGGTCCCATTAGAGTGACCTTACTCTGCTCTCAACACAAGGCCAAGTACCAAGAGGGGATCTGTGCCTCCCCTGCACCTGGTTCTTGCTAAAGGTATGATTCCTGCTCCCACGGGAACAGTGTAAATAGCTGTAGGAGGGGACGTGCCAAGGCTGCTCTTAGATTCCAAATACCTTTTATAGAGTCCCTGTCAATTCTGGGATACCACACGCAAAATCTTGTGTCTTGACCATTGCTGTGGTTCCCACGTTCTCCTCCGAATTTCAGGCTATGCCAAGGTGACAGTATTAGGAAGCAGGGCCTTTAAGAGGTGAGCAGGCCATGAGCGCTGCTCTGTCGCATATGGGATAGAAGCTTATGAAAGAGGCTTTGCACAGCATTTGGCTAATGTGCTCTTCTGCCTTCTGCCACCTGAGGACAGCAAGAAGGAGGCACCTTGATCTCAGAGTCACTGGCCTCCAGAATGTGAAAAAATGAATTTCTGATTCTTTTTAAAGTACCCAGTCTCAGTTATTCTGTGGTAGCAGCACAAAATGGACTAAGACCAGGATCCCACTCAGAGGCCAAGTAGTTTCTCGCCATTTCTCTGAAAGACACACCCAGTATTTTTTTTTTTTTAAATATGGAACGCGAATTTGCGTGTCATCCTTGCGCAGGGGCCATGCTAATCTTCTCTGTATCATTCCAATTTTAGTATATGCCGAAGCAAGTACCACCCAGTAGTTCTTAAGAGGGGGGACTTCTCCGAGGCCTGTTCATGAGGCTGGAGGAGCCTTGTCTCCACTCCCAAGGATAGGCAAAGTGTGTTAGAATCTTTCTACAAAGACTTGCTATAACTTTTATCAGATTGTATGGGATCCATATCCTTAAAATGGCTGAGAAACAGATCCTTAAAAAGATGAACACTGGACCATAAGCCAAGACCAACGTCTACGGCAGACCTACTGCGATCACTTCCTTGTAAACTCTGTCCACTGAAATCCAGACAGAAGTCTGCCGGGCAAGTGATCTCGAGTGTCTAAAGGATGGAAGCCTGATGGATGTCCAGACAAGGTTAAGATTCACAGAAATCCAAATGTGCGCTAATGAATAACTGGTTCCTATTATGCTCTTCTGAACATTAGGGGTGATGAGAAAAAGTTACCCATTCATTACTTTATACACTCCATTTTCTGGTGGTGCATAAATATTTTCTTGACTCCATTGTATAATATTAACTGCCACTCATCAGGCACATCTTCCGTGCCACATGCTAACTCTAACCCCTTTCACGATGTTAAAAGGCAGTTTTACTTTTATTTTATTTTAATTGACATATAATACTTACACATATTTATGGGGTACACAGTGATGTTTCAACACACATGATGAATGCTGATTAGATCAGGGTAGTTAGCTTAGCCATCATTTCCAATATTTACAATGTCTTTGTTTTGGGAATATTCAATACCCTCCTTCCCGCTATTTGAAACTATATATTGTTATTAACTATAGTCATTTTGTAGAGATATAAAACACTGAAACTTATTCCTTCGCTCTAGCTGTAATTTTGAATTCTTTAACAAATACGGGAGTGTCAGGAGAGCAGGAGGGAGGGCGGCTAGAGAGAGGTTTATTAAAAGCTAGTGTTAGTTACGCCCATCAGCAAGCACAGGGGGTCTGTTTGTAAATGGCACAGCAGGCTTAACACGAAAGACCAGTGCTGACACTTCACTCTCCACGCTTCTTCTTTCTTTCTGTTCCCTGTAGAGAGGGCCTATCACAAGCAGGACGTTTACCAGCGAACCCCTGATCATGTTTGGAGTTACTCTTTGTCTTAGTTGATATTTTTTTCATTTCTACCTAGATACACCCCTGCTAGTTCCATCTTGTGACCTCAAAATAATATCAATTAAATGTCACTACTCACAGCCATTTCACTCAACAGTTTTTACGCTCCCCAAGAGTGTGGACCCAATGAACGACAGGTCTAGCTTGGGAGAGCTACAGACAGTCCCCGGAGAGCTCCTTGCTATCTGCACTCCCCGACTGGTCGCGCCCTCGTAAGTGCCGATGGTGCATCTCAGACACCTTTGTGCCCCCAAGCCTGACGCATTGCTGATACAGTACATACACCCAGGAGAGGCGTGTAGGCATTTAAAGAATTTGGAACTCAAGAAGCAGTGTCACATTTCATTAGGAAAACTGTATCCATAACCCAAGGATCTTGATTTCTTCCAAGAGAGCATCTCGATGTCTGATTCCAGTTAGTGGCTTTGGCAATTTCTCCATTTCTGGCTTTGCCTCACTAAATGTGTCCCTGCCCCCTACCCATACGCTGCATTGGCTCTGCAGGCATTACAGTGTGTGCCCTGAATTCCTTTCTAGGTGAAAAGGAAAATATCAGTGGAAAGGAAGAAAGAAGGGAGAGCAGGAGAAGAGAGAAAAGGAAAGACAAAAGGGAGAGAGGGAGATGGATGGAGGGAAGCAGAGACAGATATAGCAGCAATGTGTCTGGGTAATAAGGAAATAACTACAGATAATTTAGGGTTATATGTAGAGTATTTGCTAGGTGAAAAGGAGAGTCAGCATTAGTCTCGTATCTTCACTCATCATTATGGATTCTGAGGCCTAGATAGAAAACTGTAGCTCTCTAAACCCACACAGTTCGTTGGTAAGAGACCTGGAATCCAGCGTATGCACGCACGTGTGTTTTCTCTCTCTCTCTCCTCTTGGGCTCTTCAGCCATGCCACACTGTTGTACAGGATAAAGATTCTCTATTATTATAAGGCCACCTTCTGGGACACTATAAACATCCAATAGAAACGATGGTATAAAAAAAAAATAGTTCTTTTTTAATGCAAGTCCCTCTTCCCAGAATAAAAGTACAGTCTAGAAAGAACAAGTGAAAACTATAAAGATTTATTCATTGTAACTTAAAAGGAAAAAAGAAAAAAAACCCACAAGAGAAAATTAACCAACACAAGAAAACAGAAGTGTACATACCTTGAAAGCCCCATCCTTCCTTTAAGAAGAAAGGAATAAACAAGGAATATGCCCAATGCCCTTTTTCTTAGATTGCTCTTATTGGAATGATATGAACCTTGCTCAATCACGTAAACATTTATTAAGGTAGTTTACCTGTACTCAGCTTTATCTTTCTAGTTTAGAAAAACATGGCATCTAAAAAAATTTGTTTTCCAACAGTAAGTGAGAAAAACGTCTTCATTGGGGCTTTCCAGAAAGCACCTTAGGGAAAAACGAGGGTCTCACTCTGAACTTATGATCCTGAATCAGGCCTCCGCTGAGAGCTCACTAATAGTTTAATGGTCGCCAGGATGTTTTCCAAGCAAAGAGAAAGTGTTTTTGTATTTCTTTCCCCAGTACTCTAGCTTGTTGTGACATTTTCTCATGGTCTTCTGAGCACTCGCTCACAGGCTTCCCAGCAGCGGGAAGCCGTGCGTAACCGAAAGCAGAGTGCCATTAGGAAGGCAGCGCCCACCTCTCTGGGCACACCCCGAGAAGGAACTCCCAGGGAGTAAAACGCAGCGATGCTGGAGACTAGGCAAAACCAGCAGCTGGCCTACCAATAGCCGGCACTGCACAGGCTGGAGAGGCGAGACGCAGGGGACCTGGGATCCAGGCGATGCCCTGCCCTAACAGGGCCTGAGTCTCGGGAAGTTTCCTCCACTTGTCTCGATTTTAATCTTTTCAGCAGTAGGATGAGGAAACTGGAAAAACAGACTTATAAAGTTTCTTTTGACTTAAATGTTTTATGGCATAAATACTCTTAGGAATTTTACTCACCAATACAGTGTTTGCCCACTGCCCATCTTCCTGCCTGGATAGCCCTGCCACTCTCTCCAAGGGAGGGGCAGGGCACCTGTGTGCAGAAACCTCCATCCTAGCTGTAACCACTTCCCCTGTGCTCCAAACGGAGAACTGAAAACAGCGCACTGGGACTCACAGAGTACGCTCTGGGGTGGAACTTGGTACGTCTGGGAGTATTTTCAACCCTTTTCTAAGAGTTGGAGTTTCCGATCCTTGAAAAGGCTGCAAAACAAGATGGTCTTACTTCTAAAGAAGTTCTATGGCCTGGATCTTAAGAAGAGGATCATTTCACGTGAGGCCCTAGGGCGCCACACTGCCACTTGGAGAACCCAGGGCACAGGACTGCATTGTGGACAAGATCACGTTCCTTTCCACTCCTTCAGATTTTAGACACCTTTTGCTAGGACTGATGTAGAGACAACTGATTCATTCCTAAGGTCACACACTTATGTGATACGATGGCAAAGAGCTCCTATCCCAGGCCCTATTGTGATATATTTATTTCTTTGACGTTTCTGTTCTCTACCCAATCCTACCCGCTTCCTCCACAGACTTCCTTCTATCCCCAAGAGTCTTGCAGTGTACTGGATGAGATAATTTCCTTTGCTTTCTGCCCAGATTTTCCTCCCCTCCTCCATTACCAACATCTACCTATCAGGAAAGAAAAATGAATGCAGCAAGTTGGACTTAATGTGTTTACCATAACCACATTACAAGGAAGGAAAGAAAAAAAAAAAGCTGCCCTTTAATAAGGATGTAGGGCTTCCTCTGGCAAATCATAAACATTTTATTAATAAATTGATAGCCATCCCCCCCAAATGGCATTTCTGCCTTGAGCTGCTGAATTCTGATTATAGAGTCCTCACCCCATAAACGAGATGGGGGGACAGAATTCCATGTTCCTGCTTCTTTCTCAAGGCAAAACAGGGACGTACGTACATCGAGAGGTCCTTTCAGAGAGGCTACTAATGAGTTCTAGGACACTACAGGAGTTTTGCTGCCAAGTGCTCGCAAAAATAGAGAAGGCTCCAAACACCTCTTGCTGATGAAATTGTCAACAATTATACGTCTAAAAGCATTTTCATGCTGCTTACTGACACAGTTCCTGCCCTCTCTCTGTCCTTTCTATATCTGTAGAATATAGACAGGATTTTAATTTTCGTCTGTAAAATTTAAAAAAAAAGAAAAGAAGAAGAAAGCAAAAAGAAAGAGGGTGGGTGAGCCAGGGGTGGACGATGAGGAGGTGGGATTATAGACAAGAACTACCAAAGTTCTGAAGTAGAACCAAACATCAGCCTTTCAGGACCTTTAAAGGAGCAAAGCCAGCATTTCAAATGACAGGAACCCCCCTCCACCCCCAGACTATGGGTGATAAGGACCATGGTTACTCTGGTATCACATGCAACATCTCAACTCTGTTTTGGAAAGTGTAATTCTTTGAAAAGAGCAAAAATTAACCATTTTTTTTTGTAATTTCCCTTTCTGAAAGTTGGGTTCTGGAAGATTAGTACTTAGATCAGGGCACCTCCAGTACAATATGAAATTCTGCCAGAGAAACACCAGTAAAAGCCCAAGAAGCCGCACTCCACCGTCTGTAGGTACAAGATTGTAAGAGAAATGATTCTTACCTCCAAACCATGACCGCGGCTCATTGAAAGGACGAAGGGCGCACGTAGCAAGCCCTTGTTGGGGGTGTGTGTGTGTGTTCGTTTTCTCCAACGACAAGCTGGTGGAAGTAGGAACCTAAAACCCCCGGCGCCTTCCGCTGCCATATAATCTCAAGGAAATGACCATACCGTTTGTCGCTTTGATCAGAAACAAAAGCCTTTCAACATGAGTCAGGGGAGCAATGGGAAAGAAAAAAAAAAAAAAGGACAACAAACTAAAAAACTTCAGCTATTTCTCTTGGCCACCCAAAGTTCCTCCTCATTATATAGCACATTTAAAAAGGAGGATGAGATGTTGTTTACTATTTTCTAAACTTCCTTGATAACGCATGTGCTGGGTGGGTCATTCTTCAGAGATAGGCTAGGCTTGTACCTGTGTAAAGTTCGATTTCAGCTCTTTGTTCTGCATATATTCTGGATGAAGCTGCGAATTTAATGAATCTAAATTAAAATAATATTTAACTCAATTTTGCTACTCAGTCATTGGACGTCAATAGCTTTTTCACTTCAGAATTCCATGGGACAACCTCAGTCCAATCAGTCAGTATCTAATAGATGCCACCTACAGAAAATGTAGGCAGAAGGATGGTGGCCTCAGAGAGAGGAATCATTTCACCACTTGCACTGAACAAAATCATTACTATTGCAATTACTCACTGGAAAGGAAGTAATAAAAAAATTATACTTCAAGGAGAAGCAGAGAGAAAAACACACAGAATCCAGGAAAAATACTAAATTCACTTTTGTTTTGAGAATGAGTAAGTGTGAACTTGTGACGTGGTATCATGCTTCTCTCATCTGAAAAAAAAAAAAAGGAACTTTCTGGAATATTATACAAGGGTGGTATGGTTAAAGACATGAGTTCTACAGAAAGAGAAACCTGGTGTTTTGTAGTTGTGTATGTCCTTGGGAAACTTACCTGATGCTTCTGAGAACTGGTTTCCTCCTTTGCAAAAGGGAGATAAAAATCCCAATTTCCTGGGGAGTGTTGGAGGAATTAAGGGAGACAGAGCACTCAAAGCACAAAGAGTTTGCCCCGTATATACCACAGGTATCTAAATACAGGTATTTCCCCTCCCTCCATAAAATATATATTCCTCAAAAATGGGGAGTGGCTTTATCTTCAAGTCCTTTCAGAGACTTTAATTATTCTTAAACACAATATACTGCCTAGGAAAGACAAAACAGCTTGAAACAACTTCAGTCAATGCCAAGATTGGAAGCATATTTTAAAGAAGCTAATCAAGTTTCACTTGATGTTATTAATACAAAAGGTGGTAGAAAGAATTTAATACAGATGTAGCAATTATTTGTGATCATGTGACATCACAAAAGGAGGGGTTGGATGTTAGAATAAACGAATTACTTAAACATCATTTTATTTATCATCTTTTTTTTTTTTTTGCAACAGAGTCTCACTTTGTCACCCTCAGTAGAGTGCTGTGGCGTCATAGCTCACAGCAACCTCAAACTCTTAGGCTCAATTGATCCTCTTGCCTCAGCCTCCTGAGTAGGTGGGACGACAGGTGCCCGCCACAACACCTGGCTATTTTTAGAGACAGGATCTCACTATTGCTCAGGCTGGTCTTAAACTCCTGTGCTCAAGCAATTACCCACCTCAGCCTCCCAGAGTGCTGGGATTTCAGGCGTGAGGCCCCGCACCCAGCTTAAACATCATTTTAACAGACTGGATATATACTTACGGGATACATGTGAAAAAAAAATGCTGTGCCATAATATTCCCCAGGAAGCATCATACATGTAGATAGATGGAATTGCAAAAATTGCTGTAGCTCAAATGACTCAGCTGGAAGTAAAGATGCTGTTCTTAGGAAATATACAAGGAAGAGCGTCAAAGAGGACTTTTGTTTCTGTGCCAACCACAGATGCATGTAAAGAAGCTGAAAAAAAAAACAAAACACTGCATCCTAAAGAGGAATCATGCAAGACAGCAATCGCTCCAAGTATTAATCCATATGAGTGTTCTTATATATTGGAATAAATTCATAGTATTTCATATGCATTCCTAAAATTTTATGTATTCAGGTTGCCCTGAATCATTTGTCCTTTATCTTCTCATTAGGAGAGCGGAGAGTTGCCTTATTTGGGACAGTATTATTCGGGAGAATGTTCTCTCTCTTAATATAACAGTAAAAACTCAATAAATGGTAACTTTTGTGGGTTGGATAGTTGATTGAAAGAAATGAAGGAACATTTCTGATTGTCTGGGGACAATTTTTCGCTGTTGAAGGACAATCCGAATTTTGATAACCAGATTCAGAATTGGGGTATTAAGGTGGGCCAGTTAGGGAGGCCTAAAACCAGGAGACCAGAAAACTTGAAGGGCCAAGTGAAGGTGGCCAGACCAAGTTCAGAGGATGAAGCGAGTTATGGTGTGGGCACACACAGGGCTGGGAGGAGGATTCAAACTAGGAGACTAGTCATCAGAGTAAATGTCTGTTGGTTTTGTCCATCCGGGGTCTGTTTCATTTTTCTCGGGTCATAGCTCCCTGCCTTCCTCTGGTATACTATCCAAATAATTGGGGTGGGGTTCACCCCTATCCCCTTATCAGGGAGATGAACATGTGATACAAGACTAAACAATAGAATTAGTCCACCCCCAATACCCACTTGCTAAAGGGATCAGGGAAGAAATACATTTGGTTTTGTTTGTTCTGGGGATATAAAGCTGCTAGGACAAGAGTCTGGGACCGTTAGGATACCTCATGCCACACAGAAGAGTTGGACAGAGAGAGACTCCAATGTCACTGCCTGAATTACAGGATGCTGTGGAACCTGAGGTCATTTCTAGGACTGTTCAGTTATGGAGTCTTTAAATTCCACTTTTGCTTAAGCTAGTTTGGATTTTTAAACCAAAATTCATTTGCAAACAAAAAATATTCTACCTACTATGAGTTTATGAGAGAAAGGATAATTTGGACCGGACACCATCACTATTCAAGAATGTGGGAGCTTATAAACATGACGGGGGAGTCTGGCTCTGGGCGAAGACACAGAAGGAGGAGCTGGGAACCAGGGACTCAATTTTGGAAAAGTGGATTATTCCTGTAGTAGGAGTTTTGTGTCAGTAAATCAGTTAGAATGGGACTAGAGAAGTGACATACAAAGGCCATAATAGGATAGTGGGAAGCTTACTCTACCTCCAGCCCCAAACCACCGCTTTTCCAAATAGCTCCTGCCACACCGTCAGCCATGGTCAGGGCTTACCAGGGGATGCGGGGAGGTGGACTTAGGAAGCCCTGTTTAGGAATCCCATTGAAAATGCAATGACACCCTGAAATAGATCCAAACGAAATACGAACATATGTGGGAAATGGTGCCTATAAAGTGTGCATTGTGACACAGGTGGATGGTCACCCAACTGGTGAGCTTGTACTGGTGACTTTGTGGGGGCTTTTATTGCTTCTGAAAGCACGATAAAGAAAATATGTTCACCAATTTAGGGAAAGATACAGGGTCCTGTTTCCAGGGTCCTTTTAAAGGAATACAGTCATAGCAACCTTTAAATGAAACTTTCCATTTATCACAAAACTATCACTTTTATCACATAACACTTCATATACTGAATGAATGCCAGACACACCATAAAATACCAAACAGGCAATTTATTGCGATTTTCCTAAACTCTGACAGCTGAGCATAACACTGAAACCATCTGTCATAAACTGAGATGACAAACGTTAACACTGGCTCTTCCCTCCTAAACTTAGAGAGTTTGCACTAAAAAAGAAATATTTCCTTCATAATTTCTCATTCTTCTCTAATTCCGCCTCTAGAACCAATTTAACTTAGTTCAAATATTCCTTAAGCACCTGCATAAACCCTACAGGAAAGTGAAAAATAAAAACATTATGGTTCCATCTCTCAATGAATTTACAGCCTTGATCTGATCACTTTGTCCTCTATAGAGAACCCTATGGCCAAAAAATTGTGCAACCCTTTCACACACGTGCTGGTTTCTGTTCTTAATCTTTTACCAATCTGTATTTCAGAGCGCCTTGGATAACCTGATGCTTTTTCTTGAATTTGCATCCATTGCAGTAATTATGTTTTTGGATATATCTTCCATCCTGCCAGATGCCAGTGCCGCGCTCTTGGGCTTCCCAGCCTCCAGAACCATGAGCCAAAGGAGTCTCTTTTCTTTATAACCCACCCTGTCTGTGGTTTTCTGTTGTAGTAGCAGAAAATGGACTAGGACACGTGGGCCCTGAAATTTCTGTGGCTAGTTCTGCTGCACAGAGTGCTAGGTGGCAGGAACACAGAGGTGAACAACAACAACAATAAGGGTGGCGCCTGTGGCTCAGTGAGTAGGGCGCCAGCCCCATATGCTGGGGATGGCGGGTTCAAACCCAGCCCCGGCTAAAAAAAAAAAAAAAAAAAAAACTGCAAAAAAGAAAAAAAATTTTAAACAACAACAACAACAGCAACACCCAGAGTGGGGCATGAAATAAAAAATAATTGCATTCATAACTGGGCAAACTTCAAATGAGAGGAGGGTTAGGAAGAAACAAAGCCAGAGGACAGGCTAAAGGGGGCTGGAGGCGCTAGCGATTGAAGTTGACTCCTGGATTGAGATTTGAGGTTAAGCAGGAGCCAGCCGCAGCAACGAACAGCTGGGGCTGAGTCCAGGACCATTTCCACCTTGTTCTGGGCTGTAACACATGGTACCTGGAAATCTCTGAACTAATATTTGGAATGAATAGAACCTCTGTTTAAAGAGGAAAAGCACAAATACAGACAATTAATTCATAATTTAGTAGAAACTGGAACTGACCGATAAGGAACACTTGAAGTTTATTTAAGGTCCCCTTCAGGATCACATGTTTCAGCTGTGGGAGGGGGTGCGCCATGTCCAGGACAAACAACCCTGATGGAAAAGTTCATTACTCATGTTCCCTTCCAGGCAGAAAAAGAGGGAAGTTTTTTGTTTTTTTTTTCTTAATTTTTGTGCGAGGCACAAAATTTTCTTGCTTTCTTAACCATAGATGGAAAAACAGAGGTGAAAGGATTCAGGGAGCAGAGCAGGCATGGTCGGGGCTCCTTCTGGTTTGGTTTTACCATAAGGCACGTGTAATTTTTTCAGGCAATGGACATCACTTTCTGAAACCTAATCACATCCCTGAATTTGGAACAATGAAGAACAAAAGGCCTTTAAAGTTCATTCTTGAAATCCTTTTCATCAATGAGAAACTGAGCTCAGAAAACTCTGGTAGCAACTGTCTCCCCAGCTGAGCGTAAGAACAGGATTTGAACCTGGGACCCATGTCCTTAACCGTGGCCTTCTCATTTAGAAAGTGCAGACGATGTGAAATGCAGCCAGGGGTTAACACTCAGGCATTCTGTTGGATTTCCTTCCTGTCTTTCTGCAGCATTTGATGTTTGGTTTGTTTTTCCCTTTCTCTCTCCCTTTGCATTCCTTTAAAAACAAAACAAAAGTTCCTATGATGGAAAATTTCAACTACACACAAAAAGTAACAGACCAGTGTAATAAAAGCCCATGTTTCCACCCAGTTTTAACAGTTATCAACACATGGCTAATCTTGTTTCAGGTATATTCTCATCTCCTCTCTCTCCTCCTGAATGTATTATTTTAAAGCAAATCCAAGCCTTTAATTAATTCTGTCTGTAAATATTTCAATAAAAAGATAAGGACTCTTTTAAACATAATCCCAAATGCCTTTTATTTATTTATTTATTTTTGAGACAGAGCCTCAAGCTGTCACCCTGGGTAGAGTGCTGTGGCATCACAGCTCACAGCAACCTCCAATTCCTGGGCTCAAGCGAGTCTCCTGCCTCCGCCTCCCAAGTAGCTGGGACTACAGGCGCCTGCCACAACGCCCGGCCATTTTTTGGTTGCAGCCACCATTGTTGTTTGGCGGGCCCGGGCTGGATTTGAACCCGCCAGCTCAGGTGTACGTGGCTGGCGCCTTAGCCTGCTGAGCCACAGGCGCTGAGCCGGGTGTCCCAATTTTAAACCAAGTGGTCATGGAGGGCCTCACTGGAAGGTGACACCTGAGCAAACCTTAATAGACGTTACCATGGGAATGTCTGCAGGAAGCGTCTCTCACAAAGGACACAGCTAGTGTCATAGCAAAAGCAACTGTGCTTAACATGTTTGAGGAATGTGCAGAAGTCCACATGGTGGAGAGGATCCAGCTGGCCAGGATAGGGGGCAGTAGGAATGAGGACAGACCAGTAGCTGGTCACCACAAGGACTTCGGCTGTCGCTCTCAGTGAAATGGGAGCCACGAGAGATTCAGACCAGAGGAAAGACGGGACTTACCTTTCAAAACATCACTGAGGTGACTGTGTAGAAACAGACTTTGAGGGACCAGAATAAAAGCAGGGAGACCGGCTTGCCGCCTGTGGCTCAATGGGCTAAGGTGCCAGCCACATATACCTGAGCTGGCGGGTTCAAATCCAGCCCGGGCCTGCCAAACAACAATGATAGCTGCAACCAAAAAATGGCCGGGCGCCTATAGTCCCAGCTACCTGGGAGGCGGAAGCAAGAGACTCACTTGAGCCCAGGAATTGGAGGTTGCTGTGAGCTGTGATGCGACAGCACTCTATCCAGGGTGACAGCTTGAGGCTCTATCTCCAAAAAAAAAAAGCAGAGAAACCATACAGGAGGCTATTCTTTGAATCAGGTGGCAGCCTGGAAGTGGAAAGCAATTGGGATATATTTTATGGGTAGGATATATAGAAGTAGAATGAGAGATGACCATAGATTTGGGGCCCTAAGGAAACAAGAAACTGAGTTACCAACAACTGTGATGAGGAAGATGTGAGTAGTCTTGGCCACAGGGTGGGGGAATGGAGCTCTGACTTACATACACTGAATGGGAGATGTCTATCGTGTCTGTTACAGATCCAAGAAGCTGAGTAGGCAGTCAGAGGCACAAACCTGGAGTTCAGAAGAAAGGTCTAAACTGAAATTCAAAAGGTAGGAAACATCAGCGTGGAGTTGGTATTTAAGTCATAAAAGTAGAAAGGCCCCAGGGAGAGAGAAAGGAGGGAGGAAGGCCAAGGCCTGAACCTTGCCCTTCTCCAACAGTAAGAGATCAGGTGAAAAAGGAGGAACAGGAACGGGGTGTGAGAAAAAGCAGCCAGCAAGGGAGGAGGAATCAGGGCTCCTGGAAGCGAGTGAACAGAGGAGGAGGGAGAGGGCAAAGGTTGTCAATAAATAGGTCCGGGGGAGAAGGGCTGAGAATTGACCCTTAGATTTAGCAACACAGTGGCTATCAGTGACCTTGACAAGTGAAATTTTGGTGGGAGTGGGGGAGAGAGCCTGTGAATCAGAACAAGAGTGAGGATCTGGAGGCGGTGACTTTGTCAGCTATTTCCTTGAATTTTGAAACTAAAAGAACCAAAGAAATGGGATAGTAGGCAGTGTCTAGGGAGTGGGGGAGTTGAGGCCAGAAGTTAGTAATGATGGAGAATAACTACCTGTGTGTCCTGGTGGGAATTTTGACCATAGAGCAACAAAGGGGAGACTCAGAGCAATGGCCAGAAGGGAGTGGAGGGGGTCACACACCTGGGCAGGGACAGCTTTAGTTGGGCACGGGGCTGTTTGTCTATACTGACAGGTGGAAAAAGAGACATGGGTACAGAAACTTATCTGAGAGCTTCTCTTTTCTCAGTGAAGCAAGAAGCTGAGAATATTAGGAAGATGGTGTGGGGGGGTCGGTGAAGAGAGGAGGAATGGTCATTTGGAAGAGAGAATGAATGGCTTCAGCCTGGCAGCACAAATCAGATGTTTCTAGTTTGTGGTTATAAATTTAAAGTGAGACCAACCTGGCATAGTAGCTCACACCTATAATTCCAGGGACTTGGAAAACCGAAGCCGGAGGATGGCTTGAAGCCAGGAGTTTGAGACCAGCCTGGGCAACATAGTAAGACCCATCTCTGTTAAAAAAAAAAAAAAAAGAAAAATGTGGGATCAATGCCCATAACTCAGTGGTTAGGGCACCAGCCATATACACTGGCTGGCAGGTTCGAACCCATCCCAGGCTTGCTAAACAACAATGACAACTACAACAAAAAAATAGCTGGGTGTCAACAGCGCCCATAGCTCAATGGGTGAGCACCAGTCACATACACTGAGGCTGGCGGGTTCAAACCCGAACTGAGACTGCTAAAACAACGACAACTGCAACAAATAGCCAGGTGTTGTGGCAGGCACCTGTAGGCCCAGCTACTTGGGAGGCTGAGGAAAAAGAATCACTTAAACCCAAGAGTTTGAGGTTGCTGTGACCTGTGATGCCATAGCACTCTACCGAGGGCAACAGTGAAACTCTGTCTCAAAAAAAAAAAAGTGAGACAGCTTGTGCGTCTGTCTCTAGCCATCACTTACATTCAGCTGCATGGTGCAGGCACAGAATAGACAGAGGATGGATTCAACCAGGGTTTCTGTCAGAGGAGTATGACAAAGCCAGAGGGCTGACCTGCCTCTGCCTTTGGCTGGACCTGAGTGTACCTATGTATCTTTGTAGATAAGGGCAGATGGCACTTTCAGGAGAGGTCTGTGCTTCTCTGGGTGTGTTTATATCCTGTAGTTGTCAAGGACTACAACTGGGCAGTTTTGTGCGTTCTCAGTATCTTTCCATGTCTGTGTGGATTTCTCTCTGTGATACAGTGACTGAGAGTCTCTGCAAATGTGTAAAATCCTGTGTGCAAACACGTCAGCGTGGACCTGTGTCTTTCTGTGTCCCTGTGTGGTGTCCATACCTGTGTATCTCCCTATGTGCAAGTGTGTTCTGTATGCCTCTGGATGGTGCAGGACTCCATGTTTGTGTACTGTCTCACACCTGTGTGTCTACATACTGGTGTATCTGTGCATCTCAGTGGACGGTGAGTCTATACTTGTGTGCTATGTGTATGTGTGCTTGCCTCCCCCTCAGGTGATGTAATGTGGGAATTTCAGATGTCAACCCCAGGCCCCTATCCTGCCCAGACTCCTGTTATCTCCATGCCCCCAGTGCTGACTTGCAGCCAAGAACAACCATATTGGTAGGCAAAGCCTTGGCCTTCAAACCAGCTCCTGTGCAAAGGGCACCTTGGAACCCTGGTTTTGGACACATTGACAACAGTGTCTGCTCTATACAAACAAAACAACCACCAAGTTTCAGTAAGGAGGAAGAAAATTTGCACTGAAACCACAGACCAAGAATGACCCTGTGGGCCTTCAATTCCAAAGGGCAGGGTCAGGGAGATGCTGACCTCAGGTATCCATAATCATCTCCTCCAGGAAGCAGAGCCAGTTCCCCTACCTGGAGGCTGGTCTTCCTCTAAGAAGAAACAGTGGGGACACAGTGGCCCTGGGTCAATGGGCCTGGAGTTAATCATCTACTCAGGGTATCCCTGGGCCCCATTGGCTGCCTAGGACACAGCCCTCTGGGATGAAGCCCAAAGGAGTCAGATGCTTCTTCCCAGCCAGCATCTGACACCACAAGCTTAGGGGAAATGGCCTGTTGCAGTTAGGACCAAGCACTGGTCCCTCAGGAAGCTCCCAGGTTGGGAAGGAAGACACAGCCCTGCCTTCAGGGAGCTGCAGTCTGAGACAAAGAGGACTAGGATTCCTAAAAGGAGAGTGGCCAGGGAGGGTGGGGACTCAGATAATGAGCTCAGATGGACAGCTAGGAAGGGAGGCACATTTGAGATTTGGGCTCCGAGGGTGAGAAAAATTTAGAGAGGAAAAGTATTATGCCCCCAGGGTCTAAGACCACCTCTGGAGAATTCTGAGAAGTATCCTCAGGGAGAAGGCAGTAAAAAGGGAAGAAGCCCTGGCGGTGACCTCGAAGGGATGGGGGTGCAGACCCTTCATGCTATTGCCTCATGCCTTAGTCCCTGCCTTGAAGACCTACATTTCTTAGTAGAAAAGTGGAAAAGCCAATGAGTTAGGCACAGGTCAGCTTCCTCCTCCTGAGTCTCCTTCTTGGGACAGTGTGTACATGCGTTGGTCTCAGCACACTCACCCAGCACCCCCTGGAATACTCAGGAGAGAAGCTCTCCATTTAGGCAGAGCCCAGGAGTCCTGATTCCTGGCATGGAGAACACAAAACCCCATGTAAAGAAAGAAAGAGCAGGAGGTGGGAACTTAGAATTTCTAGGTCTGGCCCTACCACTGACAAGCTGTGTGACCCTGGCCAAGTCACCTCCCCTGCACAACAGGAGAGCCCTATTTATTTTTTCTTTCTTTCTTTTTTTTTTTTTTTAGAGACAGAGTCTCACTTTGTTGCCCTGGGGAGAGTGCTGAGGCATCACAGCTCCCAGAAATCTCCAGCTCTTGGGCTTAAGTGATTCTCTTGCCTCAGCCTCCCGAGTATCTGGGACTACAGACACCTGTCACAACACCTGGCTATTTTTTGTTACAGTTTGGCCAGGGCCGGGTTGGGGCCGGTGCCCTACTCACTGAGCCACAGGCGCGGCTGAGAGGGCCCTATTTCCTCCTCTAAAACAGAGAGTCAGACTGGATCAGAGTGTACCTGAGAGCAGGATGAGAACTGACAGTGCTCTGAGGTTGGTAACATAGTATTAAGTAACATTGAATCACATCCTGTGAAAGTTTCCAGTCTTTCAAGTCCTTTCCAAATCTTGCTTAAGAACATGGACCTGCACTGGGGCACAGTGGCTAACACCTGTAATCTCTAGCACTTGGGAGGACAAGGCAGGTGGATTGCCTGAGCTCACAGGTTTGAGACCAGCCTGAGCCAGAGCGAGATCCTGTCTCTAAAAATTGCCAAGCTTGGCTCAGTGCCTATACCTCAGTGGTCAGGGCGCCAGCCACATAAACCAAGGCAGGTGCATTCGAACCCTGCCCAGGCCTGCTAAGCAACAATGACAACTACAACAAAAGAAATAGCTGGGTATTGTGGCAGGAGCCTGTAGTCCAGCTACTTAGGAGGCTGAGGCAAGAGAATTGCTTAAGCCCAAGAATTTGAGGTCGCTGTGAGCTGTGATGCCGCAGCTCTCTACCAAGGGTGACAAAGTGAGACTCTATCTCAAAAAAATAAAAAGAGCATGGACCTGGTGGCTCCGCTGTTAACCCCAGCACTATAGAAGGCTGAGGTGGGAGGATCACTTGAACTCAGGAGTTCCAGACCAGCCTGAATAAGAGTGAGACTCCACCGCTACAAAAAATAGAAAGTGCATGCAGTCACTTGGGAGGATAAGAACATGCAGTCACTTGGGAGGATAAGAAGGGAAACTTGCTTGAGGACAGACAGCTTGGACAAGATAGCAAGCCTTCATCTCTAAAAAAATAAAAACAAAACGTAAATTAAAAAACAAAATTTCTCGGGCAGTGCCTGGAGTTCAGTGGGTAGGCCACCGGCCCCATATACCGAGGGCGGAGGGTTCGAATCCGGCCCTGGCCAAACTGCGACCAAAACAAAATTTAAAAATAAAAAAGTTTCTCTAGGTAGTACCCAGCATCTGGAATTTGGCAAACTCAGGATCATTCCAATCCTCTCTGAGCTCGGTCAACAGCAAGGCTGGCACTCTTCCTCCTTACTTCTACTCTTCCCCCAACTTCTCATTCAATACCTCCCTCAGGCGTATTCTAACTGCCACCTGCTCTCCCTTCTTACCCTAGTCAGAGTCCCCTGTAAACATCCAAGACTCTGAAGACTCCCAAAGCCACCTCTAGTTGGCTGAGCCTTTCCTGGAACCTGCCTTGGCAGCAGATCAAAGACACTCTGCAACCCTTAATCACAGACTCATGACTCTAGATAGCGGGTTCAGTCCCTCTGGGGGCAGAGATCCTAGTGGCTCCACCCACTGACCTGTGGCCTGACCCTCCTCAAATGCACCCAAAGGCGACTCCCGGCCCCCTTCCTGAACCCCGCCCCAGCCTCATCAGCCCCGCCCCGCGGCACGTTAAGAGCCCCCCAGTGCCTGACGCACCAGAAGGCTGCCACTCTTGGGGGAGGGGGCGGTCAAGCGGATTCGGTTGTCGTCATGGCGACGGCTCGGGTGGCCGCCGTCCTTCGGGCCGCGACCGTGGGCAGGAGGCTGCGCGGCTCCCGAGGCACTGACGGCGCCCGGAGGCTGAGCAGTAGCGCGCAGCGGAGGGCGGCGGGGAGCGCCAGCCCGGGTCGCCAGCTCAGCACAGCCTGGGCGCAGGCCCAGTCCCCGCGGGAGGAGGCAGAGGAGCCATCGTGGACGCCGACTCCCGCGCCCCCAGTGGCCTCTGAGTCCTCTGAGCCTCCGGCTGGCCGCTCACTGGTGCAGCGGGATATCCAGGCCTTCTTGAACCAGTGTGGGGCCAGCCCGGGGGAGGCGCGCCACTGGCTCATGCAGTTCCAGACCTGCTATCATTCCGCGGACAAGCCCTTTGCAGTCATCGAGGTGAGCACAACATCGGCTTTGTCACGTTAAGGGGATGGGGAGACATTTCGTCAGGCCTGGCACCAATGGCTGCACACTGCGCAGCGGAAGAGAAGGGGCTCAGAGGAACCTAGACAAGTGCTAGGGATGGGTGAGGTTGTGTGCTCCACCAGAAGCCTCGCACACAGCCCGAGTGAGCTTGGGGACCTCAGCCCATCAGGCACCCCACTGTGGGCGCAGTTAGTGGTTCAGAGGGATCTGGACTGGAGCCACTTGCATTTCCCCTGGCCCCAAGGTGTCCCAGAGTCCAAGGTCGAAGGGAGGAGCGGAGGGAGGAACTCTAACATGAGATAAGGGAGTGGGAAGACCCAGTGGGACAAAGGGGTGGGCACCAGTGGCTAGAAGCGGGGCCTAATAGCGTCCTGTGAAGTGTAGAATCACCTAAGAGACTCTAGAGCCAGGCTGTAGGACTAAGCAGGTCAGGGCAGTGTCACCCCCCTTGAACGTCTCCTCCTCCTCAGGTGGACGAGGAGGTATTCAAGTGCCAGCAGGCTGTATCCAGCCTGGCCTTCGCCCTGGCCTTCCTGCAGCGCATGGACATGAAGCCTCTGGTGGTCCTGGGGCTGCCCGCCCCCACGGCGCCCTCGGGCTGTCTTTCCTTCTGGGAGGCCAAGGCGCAGCTCTCCCAGAGCTGTAAGGTGCTGGTGGACGCTCTGCGACACAACGCCGCCACTGCAGTGCCTTTTTTTGGCGGCGGGTCGGTGCTGGGCGCTGCTGAGCCAGCTCCTCATGCCAGGTTAGTGCTGGCCCTACCTGCCCCGGCGTTCTCAGAGCGCGCTACTCCACCAGTCCTGCCCAGTTCGGCGGACCTGGAGGGTCCCCATCTCGAGCACCACGTCTGGCCCACAGTTACGGCGGCATCGTCTCGGTGGAGACTGACTTGCTGCAGTGGTGCTTGGAGTCAGGTAGCATCCCCATCCTCTGTCCCATTGGAGAGACCGCCGCGCGCCGCTCAGTGCTTCTCGACTCGTTGGAGGTGACCGCGTCTCTGGCCAAGGCGCTGCAGCCCACCAAAATCATCTTCCTCAATAACACAGGAGGCCTGCGCGACACCAGTCAAAAGGTGTGCGCCCCCACCCTTTGCACACTCCCCTCCCTAGTCTGGGCCTGCCTGTCTGAGCACCCTCTCTGGAGCCCCTGGCACGGCTCCCTGTCCGACCGCACGCAGAGTCCCTTGCAAGCTGGGTGGGTAGGAAAGCCAAATGGAGCTCCAGGAAGGGAAGCAGTTCAGGCCCTGGCGCTCAGATCTAAGCCCTCGCTGGCGGAGGACTCCAGGAGGAAATAAGGGCAAGAGCGCCAGAGAGAAGTCAATGGGGCAGACCTGGGAGTCAGGGGAGCGGTCCGTGGCCGGAGGCTCAACCCCTTGCTCTGGACACAGGTCCTCAGTAACGTGAACCTGCCCGCCGACCTGGACCTAGTGACCAACGCCGAGTGGGTGAGCACCAAAGAACGGCAGCAGATACGGCTCATCGTGGACGTACTCAGCCGCCTGCCTCACCACTCCTCGGCTGTCATCACTGCCTCCAGCACGCTGCTCACCGAGCTCTTCAGCAACAGAGGTGAGGATCACCGGCGGGCAGGGGCTGGGTCTCAGGAGTGAGCCTTCCCCACTGGTCTGGAAGCCACAGGGGGACAGTACTGCAATAGCTTCCAGCTCCTGCCCAAACCTAGTGGAGATGAGAGGTGGACCTCACTAGGATGGAATGTGGGCAGAAGGAGGTGGGCGGGGCTTGAGGTGAACAGGCCCGTGGGTGGGCGGGGCTTATGCGCGGGATGAGGCGGGCTGTACTAGATTGTGGGAGATTGGCGGGTGAGTGGGACCAGGGTCGGCGAGGATGGACGTTGGGAGACAGGCGGGGTTAAGGGAAGCACGTGGGACTACAGGCGATGGGTGGGACTTGGGGGACAAACTCTGCTTGGGAAAAGCATCTCCTTGAATGAAATATATGAATACACCACAGAAAGCAGTTCATTGCGGATGTCTCCTGGAGGGGGAACTCGGCCTGCCAGCCCCTGCCCTACTTAACAGCCCCCACCGGGCAGCACAATGAAGGAATAGGTGGGGCCAGGCTCCCTGGCCTAACCCGCCTCTCCCGCCTCGTCTCTGCTGCAGGGTCCGGGACCCTGTTCAAGAACGCTGAGCGGATGCTGCGAGTGCGCAATCTGGACAGCCTGGACCAGCGCCGTCTCGTGGGCCTGGTCAACGCCAGCTTCGGCAAGAAGCTCCGGGACGACTACCTGGCCTCGCTGCGCCCGCGGCTGCACTCCATCTACGTCTCTGAGGGGTGAGAGTGCAGGCCCCAGAGGGCGGAGTCCGAGGGACAACAGGTAGCTTTGGGACAAAGAGAAGTCTCACCCTTCCTTTCTCCTGATGCACCAGGTACAACGCGGCAGCCATTCTGACCACGGAGCCGGTACTGGGGGGCACCCCGTACCTGGACAAATTTGTGGTGAGCTCCAGCCGCCAGGGCCAAGGCTCCGGCCAGATGCTGTGGGAGTGCCTGCGGCGGGACCTGCAGACGCTTTTCTGGCGGTCTCGGGTCACCAACCCCATCAATCCATGGTACGTCTTGCCTCTCCCAGCTCTGGGCGGGGACCTGCCCTCCCTCTCCTTTCCAGCCTTTGCCAACCATGCCCCTAGGTTCACCAGCTGAGAAGGCCTCCCTTCTCCAGGGAAGCCAGTGTCA
This sequence comes from Arctocebus calabarensis, assembly GCA_963573935.1. Taxonomy (NCBI): domain Eukaryota; kingdom Metazoa; phylum Chordata; class Mammalia; order Primates; family Lorisidae; genus Arctocebus; species Arctocebus calabarensis. The sequence continues at coordinate 21,815 of CAUYON010061836.1, forward strand.
CCCTGGTGACATTTCCCAGGGTAGCAACCCACAGGGCGCCTGGGATTTCCCTAGAGGTAGACCACACCTAACCCTGCTTTCCTTAAAGCAAGTGGCACGTCCTAAGCCTCACACATCCTAAAACCCTTCTGGCCTTATTCCAGGCCCTTATACCTCCAGTGGAACTCCCTCTCTCCTCTCTTCCTTCTGTAGCTAGCCCCTCATCCCTTATCACTCTGCTGTGTGCGCACTAAGAAGTGCACAAGAACCCTCTCCTCTGCTGCACAGTCAAGGCAGGGTGGAGAGAGCAAGGAACGTCCTCACTCTGGCCTTCCTAGCTCTAGGACTCTGGCAAGTTATCTAACTTCTCTGAGCCTCAGCCACTTCTATGAAATAACAATACCAGACTCAGGCCCCTGCTGTGAGGATAAAATAACAGGTCCTGGCTCCGCGCCTGTGGCTCAATGGGCTAAGGCGCCAGCCACATACACCTGAGCTGGCGGGTTCGAATCCAGCCCGGGCCAGCCAAACAACAATGACGGCTGCAACCAAAAAATGGCCGGGCGTTGTGGCAGGCGCCTGTAGTCCCAGCTACTTGGGAGGTGGAG
>CAUYON010061837.1:0-15995 GCA_963573935.1 Arctocebus calabarensis
CATATTAGCAAGAAAAGAACTAGTGATCCCATCTCAGGGTGGGCAAAGTACTTGAAGAGAATCTTCTCTAACGAATACAGCTGCATGGCCTACAGACACATGAAAAAATGCTCACCATCCTTAATCATCAGAGAAATGCAAATCAAAACTACTTTGAGATATCACCTAACTCCAGTAAGATTAGCCCACATGACAAAATCCCAAACCAGAGATGTTGGCATGGATGTGGAGAAAGGGGAACACTTCTATACTGCTGGAGGGAAGGCAAACTAATACATTCCTTTTGGAAGGATGTTTGGAGAGTACTTATAGATGTAAAAATAGACCTGCCATTCAATCCTATAATTCCTTTACTAGGTATATACCCAGAAGACCAAAAATCACATTATAACCAAGAATTCTGTACCAGAATGTTTATTGCAGCCCAATTCATAATTACTAAGTCATGGAAGAAGCCCACGTGTCTATCGACTCACGAATGGATTAATAAATTGTGGTACATGTATACCATGGAATACTGTGCAGCCTTAAAGAAAGATGGAGATTTTACCTCTTTTGTGTTTACATGGATGGAGCTAGAACATATTCTTCTTAGCAAAGTATCTCAAGAATGGAAGAAAAAGTATCCAATGTACTCAGCCCTACTATGAAGCTAAATTAAAGGTTTCATATGAAGGCTATAACCCAACTATAGCACAAGAATATGGGAAGGGAGGGGAGGCGGTAAGTGAGGGTGTAGGGAGTGTAATTGGTGGGGCCACACCTATGGTGCATCTTAGAAGGGCACAGGCAAAACTTACGAAATGCAGAATACAAATGTCTTCATATAATAACTAAGAAAATGCCATGAAGGGTATGCTAAACAGTTTGATGAAAACATTTCAGATTGTATATGAAACCAGCACATTGCACCCCTTGACTGCACTAATGTAGCATTGCAGCTATGATTTAATTTAAGAAAATTATGCGCAAAAATTCATTATTTCCTTTTAATCATACTCTGAAATATCAGTTATAAATCTTTTTTCCCCCCAAAACAAATACCCCATTTATTCTGACTTAATTTTTTTAACATTATTCTGTTTTCTTGATTATCTCATAAGTTAAACACAAGAATGTAAAAACAAAAAAAAATTGATGGTTTTGATTGGGCTTTACACAGCTGAAAGAAAAATATCAACTTCTGAAACCTCTATGTAATGTATTTGTAAAGACATGACAAATGGTGGCAATTGCTAGCATGCAAATGAGGAGGCCTGTGGTAGTTGCCTGCTTAGTTTCTGAAGAAACTGATAAACCATTCTCCAGACTGTTTGGAACATCTTACATTCCAACCCAGAATGCATGTGTGATCCAGTTTTTCTGAATTCTAACCAACGTATCCATTGCTTTTTATATTAGACATCATGATATGGCTGTGCTGATATCTTCTTGGGGTGTGAATTTGCTTTCCCCTAGAGGCAAATGATACCGAGTTTCTTTTCATGGGCTTATTTGCCATCAGCATATCTTCTTCTTTGAAATGTCTGCTCATGTGAATTGATCATTTATTAACAGGGTATTTTTCTATTGAGATTTTCTATTCTCTATGCTAGCTCTTGGTTGGACATGTAATTTGCAAATATTTTCTTCACGTCTGTACCTTCTCTTTTTACCCTCTTAACAGATCTTTCACAGAGCAAAGTTTGAATTTTATGGAGTCCAATTCATAATTTGATTTAGTTTTATGGATTGTGCCTTTGATATTAAATCTAAGAACTCTTAGATTAGATCTATATCCCATTTTCTTCCTAAGTTTTTTTTCTTCTACAGTTTTATGTTTTACATTTTAAAATGTAATGCACTATAGGTTAATTTTTGTATAACCTGTGAGACTTGGACCTATGTTCAAGTTTTTGCCTACAGATGTCCAATTCCTACAATATTATTGAATTGTTTTGGAACTTTCATGAAAAAGAGTTACTTAGGCATACTCATGTGGGTCTATACTTACAAGTTCTCTGTTCTTTTCCATTGATTTATATATCTATTCCTTTGCCCATAACACAAAGTTTTGATTATTATAGCTACATAAGTTTTTCCCAAAATTGAATAGAACATGGCATTTTGATATGCTTAGAAGAAAGTAGGGAAGTAGGAAAATGAACACATACATCACCTTCCACAGTCAGTCTTTTTCTGCTTCTTTTTAATAGTAATAGCACCTAAAGTCTGCTCTCTCAGCAAGCCTGCCCTTTCTCAATATATTAACTATCTTGCACCTCTGCTGTGCTTTAGTTCTCTGGGCATCCATCCTCCATAAATGCAGATCCCCCTTGACCTTCATCTCCCCATTTCCTTCCCCTCCTCTCCCATAGTAACCACAGTTCTACTCCCAGTCGTTGCATATTTGACTTTTTTTGAGATTTCACATACACATACATGAGATCATGCATTTTCTTTTCTTTATCTGGCTTATTTCACATATCATAATGTTCTCCAGGTTTGTCCACGCTGTCACAGTTGGCAATGTATCTCCTTTGTAGTTAAGGCTGAATAACATTCCATTGCATATATACTAAGCTTTGAAATCTAATAGACAGGATCTTTCAGATTTATTCTTCTTTTTCAACATTGTTCTAGCTATTCTAGTTTCTTTGCATTCTCATACATTTTAGAGTAGATCTTGTCTATATCCACAAAAAAATATCTCAGAGACTATGATCAGAACTTGGTTAAATATACCTATCAATTTAGGGGAAATTGGCATTTTCACCATGTTCAGTGTTCTAATCCATGAACAAGTTATGTCTCTCTAGTTAAGTGTTTTTCAACTTTTTTTATCTCACAGCATACTTGAACCTATAGGTAAACTTCTGTGGCACACTTAAATTTATGGTAATCAAAAGTAAAGAATAAAATGAAGAATATACTTAATGTACTTCAAACATTTTTTGAAAATAATTTTTTTTATTGAATCATAGCTGTGTACATTAGTTCAATCATGGGGTACAGTGTGCGGCCTTAATTGATGATCTCTAAACATTTCTGCAACACACACAAGATCCTCTCATGGCATACCAGTGTGACGCGGCATACTGGTTGAAAATCACTGCTGTAGTTCTTTTATTTCTTTCATCAGAGTTACGTAGTTTTCAGGATATAGGTCTTTCATGTGCTGTCATATTTCAGGAGAAGTATCTCACTTTGGGGGCAATTATAAAGGTCTTGAAGAAATACCTATGTGAATGTTTCTAGCTGTTTTATTTATAGTCATTGGAACAACCCAGATGTCATTTAACTGGTAAATAAATAAATAAATAAATAAATAAACAAACTATGTCATATACTATGCCATACTACTCATTGCTAAAAAGAAACAAGCTATTGATTCACTCACAACATGGATAAATCTTAAATTCATTTTGTTCTTGTGGGAAAAGCCACAGGGGTACATATTATAATTTTTCATTTATACGTCAATCTTTAACACCAATACTGCAGAGATGGAATACAGATTGTAGAGTTCAGGGTTGGAAGCAAAAGTTTATTATTTTTGAGATAACAAAACTGTTCTTTTCTTAGATATATTCTAACCCACTTTACGATAAAAGCAAAGATAAGACAGAAAATATAGATTGATATTGTTTCTTTTTTATTTTTTTAAATTTTTATAAATTTTGGTGGCACAAAGAAGTTCTTCATGCTGGTGGATTCGCAACTCTACATAGTTTTCAAAACTCATGGAATGATAAACCACACGGAATGAATTGACCAAGACAACAAGGGAACCCAAGCTGGGTCATTGACTCTGGCAAATGAATGTAACAGCATCACAAATGAGTGACATGACCATGCCATTTTTGTAGAGATGGAGTAGCTGATCCAAGTACCTGTGATAAACAATTTTGACTAGAACATAGAAAACAATATTGACTTTTGAAATGTTAAAGGTAAAAATAAATGTAAGCACTATATTCTAGTTAGTAAATTTGTTGTGATAAGGGATGAGTTAGCAATTCTGAAACTCTTTTACATTCATCCTTGAGTGAACAAATAAGTGAATGAATGTAATGTATAGATAACGAAACCAAGTTCGAGAAAGAAGTTGAACTAAGCCTACGTGGTACTCCACATAGAACCTACTGGTATGGTGCTGGGTTATAGTTGGTGGTTTCAGTGTAGGCTCCTGTGTAACCATAATAGTTATATGGTCTACACATAAAACCAGAGAGGGAGCTTTGCATACAAACTGTATTAAATATCAACAAGAAAAAGTAAAATGTAATTTTTAAATATGCAATTTAAATAGTTTGAAAATGTGCCTAGGTCAAATCTTACCAAAGATGTATAAGAGTCTTGGAAGAAAATAATACAATTTTATTGAACAATGTTAAAGAAGACCTATGTTATTTTCCATAGCCAATGTTATCCATTCACTTGTAGACAACAAGTAAAGCAGAATAAAAAATGAATAGCTTTCAAATGATTAAAAATGTAATGTTTTTCTCACGATTTTCCCCCACAAAATAAATACTCCACCCATAACTACAGGCCCACATGAGAGTAAAACACAACTAAATTCAAGAAGGGGGCTCAGAAAGTTTCCACCTATAGGGTACAATGTATAAAATATATGGCATACTTCCTGGGTGAAGGACTCAACTATAACCACTTTGGACTTTACCTTACAAATGCAAATAATGTAACCTAATTGCATATACTCTGATACTAGCCCAAAATTTTTTAAAAATGTAAATTTTTACAGTATGTCATTTAAAAGTAAATTCATTATAGAGCACTAGTCATTAATAGTAGCCATTAACTTTTACCCACTAACCTTATAACAATGCTGTTTCTTATGCTTGATCATATGCCTCCATGGCTCTAATTACAATGGGTGGCAAATTATGAATTAAACTAGTTTAGTGTATACTTGCAACTCTATCTGAATATCTGAGTAGAACCACTAAAAGCAATGCTCATGAGGTTCTCCTGTGTATGGATCCTATAAGACCTAAACAATAAGTGCATAAATTCATATTAGAAAAAGCGCCTTCAAGGGTGGACTAGGCCCTGGCATGAGTATATCGCTTCCCAAGGGTAGCACTTTGAAGGTGACCATAGTGATATTCAGCAATGAGGTACGTAGCACTTTTTCTAAGACCAGTTTGTAAACTTAATTGTCAGTCCTCATATACCCAAGATCAAAGGAAGGACAAAACCTGTCTCAATAGCATGGTTATTTCTAAGGTCACATCATCATTTTACTAATTAACGTGAAAAATACTATTTTCTAAACAGACATTTATGTTATTAACTTTTCTATAATATGTTGGTAGCTCACAGTTAAAAGTCAGTGACAGGCAGAACTCTATAGCAGTTTTAGACAGCTTAATCCAGAGATATTCAGTCATAATACAATGGTATCAACCTGCTTATTGTTAAAATATTTTAAAACATTGTAATATTGAAAAATAGCATCTGCCCTTAACCCTGCAGGTGCTCCATCATCATGTAAATTTCTTTGTATTTTTTTATTGTTTCAGGTTCATTTAGGGTACAGAGTTAGGTTACACTGTTTGCATTTCTTAGGTAAAGACCCTCTTATAATTGTCCCGCCCCCAAGAGGTGTCCTATACCCACTCCGGGCTTCCTCCCTCTTCCCCTCCCCCTGCTTCCTCATTCCCCTGCCCCCCCCGAATTGATTTGAGTTGTTCTCTTACTATTGGCTTCTTATTAGAATTGAGAACATTGGATTCTTGCTTAAGCTATTGTATACGTATAGCATGGAATACAACTCAGTTATTAAAGAAGATGGAGATGTTTCATCTTTTGTATTAACCTGGAGAGAGTTGGAGCATATTCTTCTTAGTAAAGTATTTATCATCATTTTACTCACCACCCCTATTCTCCACAATCCAGCAACTAAATAGTTAATGTTGGGCACACCGAGGAACCCCCCAAGGACTGCTCTAGCAGCAAAGCTTCCTTTGCTCTGATTTCTCAGTGCTCAAGCCAAGCCAAGTGTTAAGTACTTTGATTGTGATTTCTGACTTGACCTTGGATGAAGGCATCTTAAACTTCCTAAAATATGGTATGCCCTTCTCTAATCCACTGTCCTTTCTTCGCTATTGGGCAACATGCAAAGTTGGGTTATCAGAAGAAGTGGACTGAACTCACGATCTGCCCATCACCCAGAAAGAAACAACCACTTCTATGTAATATTTGGAAGGGATGAAAGCACCCAGAAAATTCCCTGATTTCTTCTCTGTAACTCAATACTAAGTTGAGGATAGCTGCCTTAATTTTATCTTCAACCCACACATCTATGAAGAATTGAACAAATACTTATTGGGTGGGTAAGTTAATTTAAAATTACTAAATACAAGTATGAAGTATTTCTATTTTAGAAATTTAAAAATATTGAAAATTGAAACATTTTTAACAACCAAAACACACCGATTATTCAAAATATGTAACAGTGTGAATGTGGACCCCTCTAACACATCATATAAAAGACAACTAATAATGATCAACCAACTACACCAAAATGTAGACATAAGTCTTCGTGACCTGGGATTAGAAAATCCTTTAAAATGACACCAAAAGTACAATCAAGGGGAAAACACACAAAGTAAACTGAACTGAATCATATTTAGAACTTCTGTGCTTCACAAGATAATGAGAAAAAAAAAAAGCAATAGGGTGAATGCATTTGTAATAATCACAAGTTGTGTGTTTCATAAAATAATAGAATTTAGAATATATGAAGAATATTTACAACTTAATAGTTAAAAGAAAAATAACCCAGTTATAGATTAGGCAAAAAATATTTCTTTAAAGAAATATCTAAGTAGTAATGGTTGCACAAATGGCCTAAAGCTTATGAAAAGAGGCTAATTATCACCAGTCATTAGGGTAAGGTAAACTAAAACTGCAGAGAGAAATCCCCGCATCCCCAGAGTACTAACTTAGTCAAAATGGCATAAAATAAATGCTGGTGATGATGTGGAGACTTTGAAAACCTCAAACATTGCTAGTGGGAGTATAAAATTGTGCAGTCACTTTGGAAAAGAGTTAGACAGATCTTAAAAAAGATATTATAGGTTTACCACATGATCCAGCACTTCCATTTCCAAGTATATGCAACAAGAGTTTGAAAACATATGTACAAACAAAAAACCTTGCACACATATATTCATAGAAGCAATTTCCAATGAGAAAAAAGAACCCATTTATTAATAGATGACTGGTTAAGCAAACTGTGGTGTATCTACACAGTATAGCACCGCTTGGCAGTAAACAGAAGTAAAGTATGAATACATGTTGAACTCTGGATGAACTGTGAACCTGTATGATCAGTGACAGGAAACAGACATGAGAGGTTGTATGTGGCATGATTTCATCAATGTGAAATGTTCAGGATAGAAAAATCCCTGGAGACCAAAGGTGAATAGTAGTTTCCATTGAGTGGGAAAGAAAAGGATGAGATGTGACTGTTGATGGACGCAGAGAGTCTTCTGGGGGTGATGAAAATGTTCCGGAATTAGATAGCAGTAATGGTTGCACAATTTTGCTAATTGTACACTTTAAAAGAGTGAATTACATCTCAATGAACAAAAAAGAAAAGAAATTTACTAAACAGGAGAAGTCTGAAGACAAAGGATCAGGGGAACAAACCCACCTGAATGGATTAAGGTGACACAACCTTACAGCTTAAAACAGAGTCAATTCCCGTAACAGCTCTACTTTTTGAAAATGCTAAGTGAGCTTCATCATCCTGGAAGTGAAAACCCTTTGTGTGACAATAAGCATCTCACTGGAGCTGCCTTTCTAGGAAGACTTGGACCCAAAGTGGCTCCAGGCTTAGCAAACTACAACTAGGCCTTACTTTTGGCCATGCAGAAACGAACTGCTATAATTTTTAGAGTTCTTGGGCAGGAACACTCTATAATTAAACCCAAACATATTGTCATTGTGCCAAACAAAACTATAACTTCTCACAGTTTAGGCAGTTAATACTGAAGTAATTACATTTTTTTCTGTGTGCTTTGGCCGCACTAACCACAATTACAGACTTTATTTTCTAACATTTCACTGGCCCAAATTACAGTGATTAGTTTGCTCAAGGTTTTTGAAAATATACATTTGTGTCTATCTTCACTCAAATGTATTCACATAATGAAGCATTTCTACTAGCTAAGACTGTCAATAGTTATTTTTATGTGTCTTCATATAAGTATGTTCATAGAATTTGAATCAACTGGAATATACATATTTTACCCCTATTCTACATCTGCAGTCTTAAATTCAAATACCAAAATAGGATGGCCATGTACTAGTTAGACAGAGTAACCCCAAAATGAAGGAGAAATATTTAATGATAGGATGAAATGAGAATTCTGATGAAAGTAGAGTCCTGCACATTTAACAAAAACTCCTCTACAGATGGACAGCTAAGTAAATAAACAAACAAACAAACAAAAAAGCTATTACCCAAGGTATCTAGATCTTCAAGTTTTCTGGAAAGAAACCCATAATTGTAAAGTTTAATATGAGAAATCTCATTTGTTTCATATATTGGATATGGCTTTCGGAAACTAAGGTGAAAACCATAAATACCACATTTTTATTTAAAACTTTTTCTTTTGTCAGAAAAATATGGACATTTTGTCTCTAATAGCCTTAAGTACAGATTTCCATATTAGACTTCAGAGACCTCTACTAACATTGTTACATCATTCAAATTTATGTCATTTAATTCCCTGAATGATTATTCAATTGTTAACCAAATCAATATCAGCCTTTATGTATCCTGTGTGATCAAATTTAACTAAACAAGGTACGGTCAACTGGTTGTTATACTTTAAGGCAATTATTTTAATCAAACTAGAAAGAACCTAGTATTCTTTATAGAGACCAAAGGGATGCCATTACCCTTAATTTCCAATTGGTTGGTAATCATTTCTGTCAGGAAGTCCACAAAGTATCACAAAATCAAAATATATGAAGAATAATAAATGTATTGATCATTGTGTTCATTTCTGTTTGATTTAATACCATCCACACAGCTTGCTGTTCTCTGCTTTACCAACAAATCAGTTAAATTTTATTACTAATATGATTTATCTTTCATGTTCATCTTCTTTTTTCCATTATTGGTACCATGGCAATTAAAGCCTTTTTAACTTTCCATGTAAACAGCTACAGTAATTCCACAATCTTTTTCCCAGCTCCCAGCCAACTGTCTGCTTTAAGAATAACAGTAATCATTAAACATCAAAGCAATTTCTTTACTCTTCTTTCTAAAAGTTCAAGGGCTCTTCATTGTTCATAAAACAGAGTACAAACTCTTTGTGGAGAGAAAAGAAACTCCTATTTATAAGCATGAATAGTAAAATAATCACTGGAGATGGATAGACCTGAGTTCAGATTTTGTTTCCACTCTTACTAGAAAATCTCTGTGGAGTTACATTTCATAACCTCAGATTCCTTAAGTGTACAACTGGGTGCTTAACACTTACCTACAAAAAGGTTATTGAAAGGATCAAATGGGATAACTAACAAATGAGTATCTAACACAAATCAGTTCTTCAGAACTGTTCTTCCAGTAAGAAACTAAATCTGGAATTATGTCTTCTTCCCTGGCTCAGAAGGAAGGAGAATTAGTAACCTGGTTCAATAACACAGAGGTCTGAAACATGAGCAAACAACCAGATTGCTGAGGAAAGCAGCAGATTGTAAGTAAGGTGGAAATCATCAGTACATAGCACATATAACCTCCTTTCTTCATCTGGGTGACTCTCAAAACCACAGAGCAGAGACCTTGCTCCAAATCAACCTGCATTTCATTACCCCAAATAAGTCATTCTTTTTGTCCAACAACTTAAGTAGCGGTACCTTCATGAAGGCAATAACAAGAAAAACAAAAACAAATATATCAGTAAAAGATGGGTATGTGCCAAGTTAGAAAATGAGTGTTGAACTTAGCCTTTTCTTCAATTCTAGTCTTTTATCTCTACTACACATTAAATTTACTACTTCACAAGTTTTTCCTTATTTTTCCCAGCATATGGATTGCAATCTAAAATAGTAGTTTATTTTCTGCTGCTTCTATGTTAGAATGTTTCAGTAGGTGTTAGAGTCTGCATTTGCAGTTGCTGCACCAACAATTTAAAATTACTTTCCCGCACATCTTTGCTAGCAAACAAATGCTGTGTGGTAATGAAATAATTCTGATTGCTAATGTCTCTTGTATTAACTTTTGCTACTTTTCTACTTTTAAGTAGAAGTTGTTTGTTTTCTCTTCACCGGAGAAATATGCCAATGGCCTGCCTCACCTTGGAAGAACATACCCGTGTAGAAGATGAGGGGTTTGCATCTTTCTCTGCACATCTTTCTCTGCATCAAAAACAGCCAAGCATCTGACCACATAACAGAACAAAGATTGTGAACGTCTGTCTCCTGACTTAAATTGAGTATCCTAGAAACAGACTCTAAGACAAAAGCTATGTGCATGCCTTTTTGGGGGGAGTTGCTCTCAAACGATACTTATAAAGAAGGAAGAAGGCAAGACTGGACAGAGGGTAAAGCTGACCTGACCCGGCTAGAAAGATTTTAGCCAATTCTATGTGAAACTCGAGCCGAAATCGACCTTCCTTGTTGCTCCAAATTAAGAAAATGTGGGTGGACCTACCTTTTTATCTTTCCATCCACCAGTCATTAGTAGCAAGCCACCCCTTGAAAGAAGGTCTGACCCTGGTCAAGCAGTCTTTGTTACTGAGAGCGATTTCCTGGAAGGTACAGCACTTTGATCAGCAACTGATATTCCTAGAGGTTGGCAAGGAAGGAAAACGGGTGTGTCATTCCTAAAGCAGAGATCTGGGATTCACTGCAGATTCCCAGAAAAGTTAAACCCTATGCCACAGACACATTAGCTCTTATCTGCTGAGTTAACCTGTCACACGAGACTTGGTTAACGTGGTGGGGGGAATGAAGTCAACCAGCTGATTTTAGGGCTCAGAGCACCACTGCATCTGGCTGAATTATATAATTCAACAATAGGAGAGAAACTCGAAGAAAATCAAAGTGAAACTCTAACGTTCTTTTTGAGCACAAGGTGTTAGAGAACAACATCCATTTCACTTTAGACACTTGGAAGCTCACTTTGTTAAATAAAACAAGCAAACATTCCATCACTACTAATCCAGAAAGCCTAGGCCTCACCTGAGTGGCATAGTGTAGCTTCAGAGCAGCTCTCCTGTGCAAAGCGGGAAAATTCCAAGCTTTTTCCCTCATTCTGTATCGTTGCTTCAGATACTGGACAATAGTTTCATCCACCCTTCTTGGTTTTGACTCGAACCCCTCTTTATGGCATCTTCCCCCTCTGAACTTCTGATTCCCTCTCTCTAACCTCTCCCCAGACTCTTCAGTGGCTCACTTTTGCAATTTCCTTCCAAGGCACCTTGACTCCCTCTTTCCCTTATCCTCACTATGCCAAAAGTTGTTCTTAGACTTTTCAGGAAAGCTGTGTGCTATTAAAGGGGAGGCATTAGGCTGAACAAAAGTCCAGATAGGCAGGGCAAAAGTCCACAATTACTGCAACACAAAAACTTGGCTGGAGAGGAGAAATTAACCAATTTGTTAATTCTCATACCTTATCTTTCTTGAATTTTCAGTAGCATTTCACACAGCTGATCACTTCTTTTGCTTGTGCACAATATTAGATGATGAATTGGATCCCCAAGAGATGGAAACAAATGAAATGAGCCCTATGATTATCTCAGATTACTGCCTGCAACGTATAGGATAGTACTTTCTAGGGGAAGGGGCGGGCAGGAGCTGCTTCTCTCACTGATTGAGAAGCCATAAAAACCTTTAGAACAGTCAAGACTTCTAGTTCTGTAAGGTAGAGAGTGGGAACAACATAACTGTTTATGCAAGTAGCTTCAGAGATCTGCAGAATGCTGCCCTGGAGTTTTCAGCTGTAAGAAAACTACAAAGGCTGAGAGAAAAAGTCTAAAAGGATTCAAGGGAGTAATCCTTAGGATTTACCAAGCAACAGGTGTGTTCACATCATCCTCAGTGAAAAACCTCATAATTCAAAAGGCATGGGATAGAATAACAAGTTTTACCTAAGTAGTGGGGGGAAAAGTCTCTAAAATAAATTTTGCTCTGGTCCCATCTAACAAAGTATAAAAGCAAGACCAGAAAAGATTGAATTTATTCCAAGTATTTAAATGACATCCCACTGCTCAGCTTAAAAGTGCAGTTAGGAGAATATTAGAAATATTCAGCACCCAATTTGGTAAATTGCATAATGTTTGGTATCCAATAAAAAATTACCAAGCATGAAAATAAGCAGGAAAATGTAACCTATAATGAAAAAAAAAGATATAAACACTTACCCAGAAACAATACATATGTTATAATTGGTAGATAAGGACATAAAACATGTATTATAATTATGTTCCATATGTTCCAAAATATAGAGGAAATTGAGTATGTTGAATGAAAACATAGAAAATGTACTTCTTTATAAAAAGAAATGACTTTTTTTTCCTAAAGATAACCTCTAGAAATAAAAACCACAATGTCTTAGATGAAAAACAGTGGATAAGATACTGCCCCCACCAAAGGATTCATTTAACTTGGAGACATAGCATTAGAAACTATGCAAAACAAAACTCTGATGCATAAGGTAGTAACCAAAAAATTAGCAGCAAAGACAGAGAAGTATGACAATATGAAGCAGTCTATTAAATCTATAACTTTTTATCTCCAATAAGAGGAAAGGTTTAAAAAATTAAAATAATAATAGCGAACATTTTTCAAATTTGGTGGAAACTATACACACTTAAGTTAAATGAATTCAATGAATAATGAGAAACCTGGAGAAAACTACAGCAACAAACATTAAAATCAATGACATAATAAAAAATAAAAAATTAATTTAAAAAATTAAAAAAATAATAAAATCAATGATAACAGAAAAATACTATAAGCTTCCAGAGGAGAAAAAAATACATTACATGCATAAAAACAAGAATAGCAGCAGACTTATCAACAGGAGTACTGAGAGTTAGAAGGCAGTGGAGCATCATCTTTAAAGAAGTGGGGGGGAGAAAAGACTGTCACCCTAGAATGCAAAACTATTTTTTAAAAACTAAGGTAACTAAGGCAAAATAAATACTTTTTGAAATAACTAAAAACTAGAGGAATTTATTGCCATCCCACATAAAGTATAAGAAATGTCCAAGGAAGTGTATTAGGAATGAAAAAAATGTTACTAGATACCAATGTAAAACTACATAAAGGAAGGAAGTGTGCTAGAAATTGTAGTACCTAATCTCTTTGAAAGAAAATTGAATTTTGAAAGCAAATAAAACATTTTATGAAACACATCACATACATATAATTAAAATATATTAAAATATGTAACAAGAGCCCATTATATCAGAAAAGAAAAATAGAACCCTATAAAGATTCTATATTGTATATAAAGGGGCATCACATGGCTTAAAGTAGACTGCAATAAGTGTAAGATGTGTATTACAGGCCCTACAGCAACCAGTGAGTAATATAACTGAGAGTCATATTTATAAGCTAACAGAAGGATAAAATTGAATAAAAAATACCATCCGATTAATCCAAAAGAGGGCACAGAAAGAATGTAAAAGGGATCAAAGTACAAATGGAACCAGTAGAAAATGATTACAGAGAATCATTATTTTGTTACCTGAGGGAAACACTTTTCCTTAGAGATTAAGATTTCCAAACAAATAGAATTCAAAATTTCAGCCATATGTATGAAGCAAAACTTTTGCCTATAAGTTGTTAAGTGTAATAGGTAAGACTGACCATTTCCATTTCTATTCATCAATGACTTTGAAACGTACATTTTCTGATTATTTGAGGGACCGCATCATATAATGGTCTCTTATTCAGAATATAGACTGAATCCTTAAGGTAGAGCCCCATATTTTAAGGGTGTTGTTCTCTTGTAACTAAGTTTTCAATAAGACTTCCACCTTTCCATAGGGTCATCTGCTTTTGCATGATGGGGTATTGACAATGATAGAATTTTCGGGAAAGCTGCATTTAGTGATTTTGTTAAATTCACTTAGAGACAGCATGACACACTTAGAAGTTACCTGTGTAGGTACTGCTAGGTAAACCCCACAGGAGCATAAAAAGAGAAAAGCACACTAGAACCAGAAGGAAAAGCCTCTTCTGCCAGCAGTGCCCTTTACTAACAAAGTTTACCATCCTAACAGCTGACAAGGGAGGAATACTTACAAGGTCCAACTCCAGTTTCATAGGACATGATAATGAAGTGAAAATTTGGAGGTCATAGAAAATAAACTGATAATTAGTTTGTGGGTTCATTCTTTTTTTTATTAAATCATAAATGTGTACATTAATGCAATCATTTGGTACAGTGTGCTGGTTTTATATACAGTTTGAAATGTTTTCATCAAACTGGTTAACATAGCCTTCATGGCATATTCTTAGTTAAAGTGTTAAGACATTTATATTCTACACCTAGTAAATTTCACATGTACCCTTGTAAAATGCACCGTAGGTGTGGTTCCATCCGTCACTCTCCCTCCACCCATCCTTCCCCCTCTTATCCCCCTCTGTCTCCCCTTTCCTCTTCTTCTTGGGCTAAAATTGGATTAAAGTTTTTGGTTTCATAGTAAGACTGAGTACATTGGATACTTTTTCTTCCATTCTTGAGGTAGTTTGCTAAGAAGAATATGTTCCACCTCCATCCATGTAAACATGTAAGAGGTAAAGTCTCCATCATTCTTTAAGGTTCATTGATACATTCATTCACCTTGCCCCTGGTGGAAGGGACTGTATTCATTTGTTTCCTGGCCAAGGAACCCATACACCTATATGTACCCTGAGACTACAGGCCTAAAAGAGGAGATGGAGAAAGACTGGGAGAGAAACGGAGAGAGCTTCTCTCTCCCCACTAGAATTTTCTCCCTCTAACAGATGCCTTAACGTTTTCTGTATTCTTTTCTTTCTTTTCTGTCAATAAATTCTGTCTAACAAAAAAAAATAATAATAATAATAAAAAAAAAAAAGAAAAAAAAAAAAAAAGGTTGCATAATCAAGGGTATCCATATAGGGTCAGAAGAGATCAACTTTCACTCTTCACAGATGATATGATTGTATATCTGGAAAAAAACAGGGATTCTAGTACAAAACTCTTAGAAGTGCTCAAGGAATACAGCAGTGTCTCAGGTTACAAAATCAACACTCATAAATCTGTAGCCTTTATATATACCAACAATACTCAGCTGAAAAAAACAGTCAAGAACTCTATTCCCTTCACAGTAGTGACAAAGAAGATGAAATATTTGGGAGTTTACCTAACAAAGTACGTGAAAGATTTCTATAAAGAGAACTATGAAACTCTAAGAAAAGAAATAGCCAAAAATGTTAAGAAATGGAAAAACATACCATGCTCATGGGTGGGAAGAATCAACATTTTTAAAATGTCCATATTACCCAAAGGAATTTGTAATTTTCATGCAATCTCTATTGAAGCTCCATTGTCATACTTTAAAGATCTTGAAAAAATAATACTCCGTTTTATATGGAATCAGAAAATAACCGTGAATAGCCAAGACATTACTCAGAAATAAAAACAAAGCAGGGGGAAGCACGCTACCAGACCTCAGACTATACTATAAGTTGATAGTGATCAAAACAGCATGGTAGTGGCACAAAAACAGAGAGGTAGATGTATGGAACAGAACAGAGAACCAAGAGAAGAACTGAGCTACTTACCGTTGATTGATCTTCGACAAGCCAATTAAAAACTTTCAGTGGAGGGAGGGCAATTGGTGGGATCACACCTACGGTGCATCTTAGCAGGGTACTGGGGAAACTTATTAAATGTAGAGTATCAATGTCTTTATATAGTGATGAAGAAAATGCCATGAAGGCTATCTGTAACAGTACGATCAAAACGTTTCTGAATGTATATGAATCCTGCC
>CAUYON010061838.1:0-28246 GCA_963573935.1 Arctocebus calabarensis
AGATGTTTGGAACAGAATAGAGAACCAAGAGATGAATCCAGCTACTTACCGTTACTTGATCTTTGACAAGCCAACTAAAAACATTCAGTGGGGAAAACATTCCCTATTTAACAAATAGTGCTGGGTGAAGTGGCTAGCGACCTATAAGAGGCTGAAACTGAACCCACACCTCTCACCATTAACTAAGATAGACTTTCACTGGATTAAAGACTTAATCTTAAGACATGAAACTATAAAAATTCTAGAAGAAAGTGCAGGGATAACTCTCGAAGGAATCGGCTTGGGTGAATATTTTATGAGGAGGACTCCCAGGCAATTGAAGCAGTATCAAAGATACACTACCGGGACCTGATCAAATTAAAAAGCTTCTGCACAGCCAAGAATATAGTAAGTTTAGCAAGCAGACAGCCCTCAGAATAGGAGAAAATATTTGCAGGTTATGCCTCCGACAAAGGTTTAATAACCAGAATCCACAGAGAACTCAAACATATTAGCAAGAAAAGAACAAGTGATCCCATCTCAGGATGGGCAAAAGACTTGATGAGAGACTTCTCTAAAGAAGACAGGCACACAGCCTACAGACACATGTAAAAATGCTCACCATCCCTAATCATCAGAGAAATGCAAATCAAAACTACTTTGAGACATCACCTAACTCCAGTAAGATTAGCCCACATAACAAAATCCCAAAACCAGAGATGTTGGTGTGGATGTGGAGAAAAGGGAACACTTCTACATTGCTGGTGGGAATGCACACTAATACGTTCCCTTTGGAAGGATGTTTGGAGAGCACTTAGAGATCTAAAAATTGACCTGTCATTTGATCCTATAATTCCTTTACTAGGTATATACCCAGAAGACCAAAAATCACATTATAACAAAGACATCTATCTGTACCAGAATGTTCATTGCAGCCCAATTCATAATTGCTAAGTCATGGAAGAAACGTAAGTGCCCATCAATTCACGAACAGATTAATAAATTGTGGTACATGTATACCATGGAATATTACGCAGCCTTAAAGAAAGATGGAGACTTTACCTCTTTCATGTTTACATGGATGGAGCTGGAACATATTCTTCTTAGCAAAGTATCTCAAGAATGGAAGAAAAAAGTATCAAATGTACTCAGCCCTACTGGGAAACTAATTTATAGCTTTCATATGACAGCTATAACCCAATTATAGCCCAGGAATATGGGGAAAGGGGTAAGGGAGGGGAGAGGAGGGGGGAGGATGGGTGGAGAGAGGGCAAGTAATTGGTGTGTCCATACTTACAGTGCATCTTAGAAGGGTACAGGTGAAACTTACTAAATGCAGAATATAAAGGTCTTAACACAATAACTAAGAAAATGCCATGAAGTGTATGTTAACCAGTTTGATGAAAATATTTCAGATTGTATATGAAGCCAGCACATTACACCCCATGATTGCATTAATGTACACAGCTATGATTTAATAAAAAAAGAAAAGACATTGTAGATTTACATACCCATCATTAAAGTTAAGATTGAAAATTTAAAAAAACTGTATTCTTCTTCCATGATATGTACCTCATTGATTTGATAAATTATATTTAATTTTCTAGACATTGTCAGTAGTAGAGTTTGCTTCTTGTAACTTCTTTTTAGTTGCTCGAGTTTTTATCCTTTATTTTTTATATAAATTGAGTTGTAATCACTAACAAATTTCTTTTAAAAATAGCTTATGGATTATAAGCAATATAGTGACTTTCATGACCTATATTAATTTTGAAACACTGTAAATCTGTTTAATCTAGAGATGATGACTGAGGTATAGACCATTAATACAATTTGAAAAGGAAAAGTTCTTAGACAGAAATGAGAGAGATATTAGATGAATATACAGTGAAATATTTGTGCTTTCAAAATGTAAGAAAAAACTAGGGGAATCTTATGTAAAATATAAGATGTGTCACACAGGTCTCTAACTCCCAAATAGCAATTATTTTACATCACTGAACAGTAGGCAATTTACCACTAAGAGGAGAACCAGGTAAATAATAAAAGGGCAAGAATTATTCATCTATTTACTTATTTGTTCATTTATTTATTCATCAATGAAGACTTCCAAAGCACTAACCACATGCCATTGGTGGTTGTCACTCATGGTTTGTTACCTATAACAAAGTAGCAATCAACAGTAATTGATTCCCTAATATAAGCCACACTGAGTGGGCAGCACTTGTGGCTCAGTGAGTAGGGTGCCAGCCTCATATACTGAGGGTGGCAGGTTCAAACATAGCCCCAGCCAAACTGCAACAAAAGAAAAATAAAAAGTCTCACTGAGTGACTCTAATAGTTCTAATATTAAAAGCAAACTTTATATAGAAAAAGGGCGACCTCCACTATTTTATCAGAAGTGGAGGTTGATGGTATATGGAGCTCCCCACCCTCACCCGCCACTCCAATCCCACTCTTTTTCTCATTCAAATGGCTTTAGGTTAGGGAATACCTGCTCTGGCTGTAGCCCTCAGCCCCTCAATCTTCTGGACTTTTATTTTCTCTCCGGCCTTTAAAAGTGCCTGAATTTGAGAGCTGAGAGTTACATAAGACTCTATTCCTGTCTTTAAGAAGTCAAGAGTCCAGGGTGGCGCCTATGGCTCAAAGGAGTAGGGCGCTGGCCCCATATACCGGAGGTGGAGGGTTCAAACCCGGCCCCAGCTAAAAACTGCAAAAAAAAAAAAAAAAATAGATGTCAAGAGTCCATTAGTAAAAAACATACAAAAACTAGCATAGAATAAAAAACAGTGGTTCTCCACTTTATTCCACATAGATATACTTTGGAAAGAGCATGTACACAGGAGTATTGGTGACTTTCTATGCTAAAGGCCTTTATCAGCAGCAAGGTCAGTTCTTACCCTCTAAATCAGTGGTTCTCAACCTTCCTAATGCTGTGACCATTTAATACAGTTCCTCATGTTGTGGTGACTCCCAACTATAAAATTATTTTTGTTGCTACTTCATAACTATAATTTTGCTACTGTTATGAATCGTAAGGTAAATATCTGATATGTAAGATGGCCTGAGTCAACCCCTGTGAAAGGGTTGTTAGGCCTCCACAGGGGTCACAACCCACAGGTTGAGAACCACGGCTCTAAATAAACCATAATCAAAATCAAAGGGTTTGGGGGAGATGAAGGAACAGAAGCACAGTTGACCAGCTAGAAAATGCTCTCCAGCTGAATCTGGGATGCCTTTTTCATTCACCTGATTCTACTAGCCTTCCCCACCCCTCCACCTACCTCCTCCTGAGAATTGCCAGTGCAGAAAGGGCTAAATGGAATCACCATGCACAGACCTGGCCTGCAAGGATAATAATACCAGTTCTCTTCTCTCTCCACAGGGTGGTTCTGCACTGTGTCAACCTAGCTAAGATGAAAACTAAATTCCCTAAAATTCCCTTTTCTGTGCGGCATTGTGTTGGGTTCACCATAAAAAAAAAAAAAAATAAATGCAGTTGTTTGGAAAGCAGAGAGACAGAGCATAACTCATTACCTTCATGGGGTTGTGAAGGGCCCCGGAGCCCACTGCACTTTACTCCCATTATCCTTGACCTGAATAAAGGTTAGCCTTACTGCCTGAGCAAATAGCCAAACTGTAGTTCATCCAAACTTACCCTTCTCCCCACCCCCTTCAGTGTCTGAGGCCTGGGCCTGGTGCACCTGCAGATCCCTGGGGAAGGGTACGCACTCTTTCGGCTGATGACCAAGATCTCCAAGGTTAGATGAAGCGAGACACAGACCCACCTTCCAGTTCCTTCCTCATGGGTCCCTGCTTATTCTCTTCAATCCCACTTTGTCCTCCTGGGTCCAGCTTGTCCTTGCTGTGTCTCTGCCCTATTTCACCTGCTCAGAGCTCCTACAGTGCCTTCACATCCTCTTCCTGGCCCTTACTTAATGGGTGTTCTCTTTCTGATCCTGCAATCACCCCCTCCCAATGTTTATTCCCCCAGTGTTTCCTATAATTGCATAAGGTTGAATCTCAATAATAAGTCCCTTAGACTAAATTATTCACTATGGTTCTTCTGTTTTTCTACTCAAACTCTGATATAATTATAATTTATTTACAAGAAAGCCTGCAGTATCTCCTCAAATCCTGTGGAACTAGCCACAGTGCTATTCTCAAAGACAAAGATATCCCTTTAGAGGGAAAAGTTAGGGACATGTTAGATGCTGAAACATCTGAAAATATTATGATCCCAATAGGGACAACTGCCCAACTCAAATGAGATTCGTCTCTGTACCCCAATCCAGTCTCGAGCCTTCCTTCTCTATAGGTAGCATCTGTAGGTAGTATCATGCTGGGTTTGTATTGCTAGTGATTCATATTCTAAAGATAATTTAACAATGGTAAGACAATTTAAGAACTGATAAGCTTCTCCTAATCATACCCTCTGAATCTAGCACTCTCTGGCATTCTGCACGTTATTTAATAGATGTTTATTGAAGGAATGAAGACTAAATAAATGCTAAAGAAACTCTATGACTCACTGAAAAGTTAACCAAATAACAGTGGCTACTATTTATTGATTTTCTACTATATATCAGGCATAAGAATTGTTCAGTTTTGAAATACCACAACCTGGGCCAGGCATGGTGGCTCATGTCTGTAACCCCAGCACTCTGTGAGCCCAAGGCAAGTGGATTGCCTGAGCTCAGGAAATGGAGACCAGCCTGATCAAGAGCGAGATCCCATCTCTACCAAATATTAAAAAAAACTAGATGGGCATTGTGGCAGGCACCTGTAGTCCCAGCTACTCGGGAGGCTGAGGTACGGGGATAACTAGAGTCCAAGAGTTTGAGGCTGCCGTGAGCTTTGACATCATACCACTCTCCCCAGAGTAACAGAGGGAGACTGTCTCAAAACAAGAAAGAAAAGAAAGAAGGAAGGAAGGAAGGAAGGAAGGAAGGAAGGAAGGAAGGAAGGAAGGAAGGAAGGAAGGAAGGAAATAAGGAAATAAGGAAATGAGGAAAGGAAACTACAACTAGGAAAATAGGAATTATTGGAATTTCAACAATGAGGAAACAGATTTAGCACCTTGCTCAAAGTCACACAACCAGTGTATATGAGAGTATGCTTGAGAATAAACCTGTGTTGACCACCAAAACAGGGGCTTCCTCTGCAACATGAAGCTGCCTATAAAAAGGATGTTATTACTAGTGAAGGCTCACATAGACACTGACCAGTTAGCCTCTGCAGTGTTCTCCTCCTAGTAAGTTTTCAAATATTTCTTTGTTGTTTGGTTGACTCTTCTCAAACACTGGTTTCTGAATGTCTAGCATGCCTTATGCCTCCAGCTTTTGATTCCTGCTTCCCGCAGATTCTGCCTTTTGTGGATGACTCAGCCTGACCTGCTTCTGCTTCCCATTTTAAATCTGGATAAGAATTGCATCATTGAATGTTTTTTAAATCCAGCCATAGGCTTTACAGATGAGTTACGACTTTGGATTTCTTCTTTGATGTGAATTATGTGTGACTAGACTCTCTGCAGCTCTGAGACGGCCACCTCACCCTCCACAGCAGCTTAGCTCTGTTGTCCTTGTTTCCTGTCTATCCGATTTCTTCCAATGCTTCCCTAGTGAGTGTATTTAGGCCACTTCCCAAATTCCTGGTTGTCTATTGCTCTGACCTGGGTGCTGCTGCCTCATTTCAAGCACAGCCACAGACTTGAATACTGGAGGGCTGAAATACAAAACTTGGGTATTTCTGAGGGCACATTCTCATACAATGAGAAACTAATTTTATTAAGACTAAAGGCACAAATCATTATTTCATATATATTTTTAAATCATCATAAATAAAATATTGCACAGACTCAGTGGCATAGTAGGAATTCAAGATTTTCTAATAGTAGGATCTGATCATCTCATTCTTACTACAGAACAGAAAATACTAATCTATCTCAAGACACACCAATTCTTAAAATGGCAAAGTACCAAGCACTCCATCTTTTCTTTTCTTTTCTGCATTTGAAAAGTTGTTGAATGTAAAGTAATATTTTAGTCCTGATTCACTGCTTGACGAAACAGTCTGGAAACCTGACTCCTTGAAGAACACAGTGAGAATTATCCAATTTTATTGTCCTCTGCAGATTCATAGAATTGTTGGTTTGAGAAAACCACGGCAATGAATCTAACTCATCTCCATGCTCAATGCTGCAGGCGTATCACATTCCTCCCCAGAGAGATGAAAATGTATTCTATTTTTTAAAAATTTCCAAAACCCCCCACAACCTCAATAAATCCTTCCAAGGTGCAATTACTTTCCACACCAGGAAACATTCCTTTATATCTAAGTGAAACTTGTTATTTGACTCATCGTTGTGCCCTCTGCTTCCTCTTTGCTATTTGTAGTCAAGATTAGGAAGGAATGCTTACTATACTGCCTTATTTATTAACCTTCAATTTTCATCGGAATGAATAACTCAGAACTTCTTGAACTTTTCAGTGTCTCTCACTAGAAAATTTTTGAATTCTGCAATGTCTTGTACAAGTAGGAAGTTTTTAAGTGGATACATCTCTTGTAAAATTCAAAACAACATTTACTGGGTTAATAGAAAATGTTCACATTTAATGCCCAGCATAAGTGCTTACCTAAGAGGTTCTCAGATAGTATTTCTTCATGATTGATAAAGAGCTGGGATTTCAAAATTCTAGCATTAGCTATATCAAATAATCTCTAAAAAGTTTAAACAATATTCAAGTAACACTCTTGTGCTCCATAGCAAGAGATGAACACACACTATTTTTAATTGCATTTAATGTCCTTTCATTTAAACCTTAATGGCCATATGTGATGAGTGGATACAGTATGTACAGTGTGGGTCTGGTAGGGACACATGTAAAACTATAATATTTAGTAGAGAATTTATTTGGAAACACTAAATTTTAGAAAGTTTGGGACTGCTTATTTTCCTTTTAGAGCATACCTTGTTACTGGAGAAGTTAACTCAGGTTCTAAAAGTGTTGGTTTATTATATACAAACTAGAGGTGCATGATATTTTTAGCAAAATAGTATTATCAAATTGACTAGACAAAGGATGAAAATGTACAAAAATAATTATAAGTTGACTAAAATACTTCTATTTAAGAGTAAAATAATAGCAAACATTCCTGGGGATAAATATATTAAAAATTTAAATATTACACATATATGTAAAATAAGAAGATTATAAACAGAAGAAATGTTTCCTTACTTTCCTGTAATGAATTTATATTTGAATCACAAGTAAATCATCAATCCTTCACGCTATTCACTTCACAAGAGTATATGGTTAATTGAACAAATGTGGTTTATGCTGCTTCAGTAGAAACCCACAAGAAAATATCAGTAAATTGTGGAAAGTTTTGTCTGCCATTTTAAAACCATGCCTCACCTCACAATACTTCAAGTATCTTAGAGTTTGGAGAACCCTAGGCCCTACCCATTCCCACAGGAAACAAAATAAGGGTTAAATGCTGTGAAATAATGGAAAGAAATAAAGAAATTTATTTAATTCAAATTTAATAAAATTGGTTAATATGGTTAAATAGCATGTGTATGCACGTCTATATAACTTTTCACTTTGGGTTACTAGGTTCTATTTATTCATGTATATAGAAAGGCATGCATACATACTGATATAATATAGATATATAGATTATAAGATATGTGTGTATGTGTATATATACATACATTTGCCAGAACATAATCACTTATTCCTTTGTCATAAGATGCTTAAACTTATTCAACAACTTCATATATGCTGTTTGAAAATTAAGTTTCTGAACTTGCCCCTGTGCACTTACATTGGCAGAAGTGTACAAAAAACTCAGTGAGGTTTTGTAACCTTGTTACATCAGCATCCCACTGCTGTGTTCATGGCAATGTGTGATGTTGCCTTGCTGAGTGACATACATTGTTGTTGTGCATTTTGTGAGAGTATCACAGCTTGAAACAGAGCAACAAATATTAAGTTTCTACTTAAACTTGGCAAGAGTATAAGTAATACATTGACCAGGTTAGTCCAAGTATTTGGGGATAATACCAGGAAGAAAATGGCAATGTACAAATGGATTGGATGTTTTTCTGAGGGAGAGAAAGCATCACTAATGAAAAAAGGTCAAGGCAGCCAGTAATGAAAGGACTGGCAAAAACACTGCAAAAATTCAAATTGTGTGTCCAAATCATCAGCTGACTGGCAGAAGCATAGGAGACCATCAATAGAGAAACAGTTAGGAAAATC
Organism: Arctocebus calabarensis; assembly: GCA_963573935.1. NCBI lineage: Eukaryota > Metazoa > Chordata > Mammalia > Primates > Lorisidae > Arctocebus > Arctocebus calabarensis. The sequence goes on from CAUYON010061838.1 coordinate 8,247, forward strand.
TTAACCAAAAATCTTGGCCAATAACTCATGGCTCTTGCATCATGACAATGCACCAACTCACATGGCACTGCCTGTGAGGGAGTTTTTAACCAGTAAACAAATAAGTGTACTGAATCAAACACCCTCCATACTTACCTCATCTGGTCCTCAGTGACCTTTTTTATTACCCAAAGATAAAGGAAATATTGAAAGGAAGACATTTTAATAACATTCAGGACTTTAAGGATAATATGACAGCACTGACAGCCATTCCGGAAAAAGAGTTCCAAAATTGCTTTGAAGGGTGGACTAAGCCCTGGCATCGTGGAAAGTAAATCCAAGGGGAGTATTTCGAAGGTGACCATAGTGACATTCAGCAATAAATTAGTAGTAGTTTTTGTAGGATGAGTTACAAACTTAATTGTCAGACCCTGTATGTGTCCTGCATTTCTTTAACTGTGCCCTCTCTAAAAAGGCTATAAATGACCTTACATACAGTTCTTGTAAATACTGCCCTTTTACCTAAAGAATGACTACAAAGTTATTGCATTTTTGTCATCCAACTCTAGGACATTAATTCAACAACCTCTTTATTCTGGTCAACATTCTTATTTCTATCTAAGCAATTGTCACTTTCTCATTAAAATAGTTTCAGCAGTGCAGCAAAGCCATTCTTCTTGCATGTGTACTTCAGTCGTGCCTTTATTTCCTCCCTGTTTTTCTCAGTGTGCAATATCATGTCAGTGTTCTAGGCTTCACATTATTTTAGGTCACATGCACAGGTGCGCGCACACACAATTTTATCTTCTTGCCTAAAAGCTAAGGTTTGGGGGAATCCTCCAAATTCTACTATTAAATCCCGAGCCTAAAATATTTCATTTTTGCTATATAAATTAATGAAATTACTATTTCTTATCTAATTTGAATTTTTAAGGGAAATTAAGAAATTTTAAGACTTGGCATGCCAATGTCTTCGCTAAAAAATTCAAAATTACATACAATCAGCAAAATATGACTCATCATATTTAATTCACTCATCAACAACTATTTCTATTTCCTACTTGACATTGTTCAACTTAGCACAATAATTCTAATTTACTTTTTTTGTGGTTGTTGTTGTTGTAGTTTGGCCAGGGCTGGGTTTGAACCCAACACTCTCGGCATATGGGGCAGGTGCCTTACCCACTGAGCCACAGGCACCACCCTTCTAATTTACCTTTAATGCAGAAGGCAATTTGAATGACTGCTAAGAATACTAATGTTTTCTTCAAAGTAATTTTGCCTTCTCTTATTAGGCTATTCATGTAGATGGAGATCATAAATAAAAAATATGTAGTTCCTTCATGTAACAGAGAAAAAAGTAAAACATAAACTTTATTGAAATCAATGTTTACCAATTTAACATTTCTTAGATAAATCAGTTAACTATTTGCAAGATTAACTACTTTTTACTTGATTTTTAATGGGCAAATAGCCAGGAGCAAAAAAATACAGGAAGTTAAAGTAGAAAGAAAAATATGCAAAACTTAAAGTCTGGTTGGTTAGTATAAGATGGTAAAATATAAAAACCAAGTATTTAAAAGAAACCATACTAAATTGATGAGGCATTTTTTACAGTATCAAACATATAAACTATGTATTTTGTTAAAGGTATTGAAAAGATATATTACACAGCTATTTTTTAAATCACATTGGAATCGCTGTATTTCCCCAATGCCCAAAATACTGAGCAAGATTTCCCAAAGAAATTTTAGCCTTTACCTTTACAGCTTAATACATAATGAGAAATTAGTGCAGGGTAACCTTTAATTTACCTTTGTAGTGAATGTCTGTAGTAGCTGTAGGCAGTATATGGGAAGGGAGGAGATGCCACTCAAAATCAGGAGAATCAATCTCTCTTTGCCATCAGTTGATCTGATATTTCTATTCTGATCTATAGTGTGTCATTATACTTTTCTTCCTGGAAATTTGCTTTTCATAATGATGGAGAGCATTACTGAAATTGATTAGAGTGATCCACATTGTATCTTGTATCCAAAAGTGGATAAGTGAATATCAAAGAATTATTCTGCATTTCACATTGCATTATGATGTGTACCAGATTGCAATTAACATATTAATCATGAAAAATTATATTTATACATAATGTTTACCAAGAGTTGTTTAATATTTGAGAAGTAGTGATGGCAACTGTACTCATTCTTTTTGTGGCATCAACACAGAAAACATTCTCTGCTTCAGTGCTGCTGTGTTTGAACTGTATTTCCATATATTGTTGCAAACACTGTTTACTCCATAATTCTGTCATATGTATGGTTGCAATTGATCTAATTACATCAATTTGAATTGACTCAAACATGTACACTTAATTTTATTTTCCTATTTTAGGATAGAGTATTTTTTTCTTGTTAGGTTATGGGTATAGGTAAATTATATCATCTGTAAAGTTCATTTCAGATTTCTAACCAAGGGCTGGTGCCTAATAGAGTTGAGAAACAGTGTTCTAAACCAACTTGATGATTCCTTTCTTCTTTTCCAAACATTCTACATACTTTTCAGTTAGGAGAAGCTATGACTAGGTAAACATACAAAACAAGGAGGTTTTCTGTAGTCTTGGTGGTAAACATTTGCTTGTTATAAAAAGAGAAAGAATAGCTTGTTTAATTAAGACTTTCCCTTTCCTTCCTCCTGCCTTTGATGAGATGGTGATGTCTGTTCCAACCATTTTGGAATAATGCAGTAAGAAGCAAGTATTAGTGAATAAAAGAGCAAAATATCAGTGAACGGGTAGAACACACTGAAACTACCCACTTGGTCTTCATATATGGGAGGTAGGGGAGTTTGTATGGTTTAAACTACTTTTACTATTTAGATTTTATGCAGCCTAAAGCAATTGCAACTGACACAAAACTGAACTTAATATGTTACCTTCAAACCTGACTATCAGCCTAGGTCCCATACTGCCATTTTACTACCCAGTTATTAATGTCCATAGCCTTAGAACCACTTTTGTCACTACACTTCTGTCCTAAATTTTACTCAGTCTCTAAGTACAATTGATTTGACCTCATTAACATGCGGAATCCCTCCACACTTTTCATTTTCCTTTCCACAATCACAAGTCAAGTGACCATCATGTTCTACCTTCACTTCCCGCCATTGCTTCCTAATCAGACTTACTGAACCACCTTCATGCTCTATACCATATTCTCTGCCCATAGCATATTCACTATTTTAAAATACAATTTTCATCATATTGGTTATCTCAGGAAAAGATCAATACCTCTGGCTCCAAAACAAAATTCTAACCCCTTAACCTGATACATGACATTATTCCCATAGTCTGTGCATGGGCCATGCTCCTTCCCCTGCCTGAAAAAGTTGTCTCTTACCACTGTCATGCCCTGCCACACACACACACAGAAACTCACATTTCACTTCCCTGGAATAGCCTTTTCTAGCCCAACAGTTACTCATTCTCACTAATTCCTTCACAATTAGATTCTTTTGAAAATAAATCTTAGTTCAGTGCTCTCTCCTCCATACACTAAGCAGCATGAGGCCAGCAGCTGAACCATATTTATCACTACAGTCCTGGTTTCCTGCACAGAGAGCCCTTGGCTCGGACTAAATACTTGATACTGCTGGAAAGAATGAAGGAATGGACATTTAAATCTCCCTTGTTCTGATTGTACATATAACAAATAACTTTCCTAGGATAAAATCTGACTCTATCTGTAGGCTTTCCTCATGGAGAAAATAAACTAGGCACATCAGACAAAGGGTCTTGCCCTCTCAAGAACTGTATTTTCCAATTTAAATTACTACTGTGATTTTATACACTGGCATATGTTTCTGATGAGCATGAGATGGAAGCACTCTTGGAGGCTGATAAGAGTCAGCATTCAACAGAGCTCAGAGCTTTTCCCTGGAAGGTGGTAAACCTCTGAAAGGTGGTAAGTTTACCTCAGCTCAGCTATCTTGTGTGGTACTATTGGTGTGGCATTTCAAAAGAAGCATTAGCCACAAGTAAATTGAAACTTTAAATTGTCAGTGTGACAAATACAAAAACACCAAAATATAAATAGCTTTTGGCTATTCCACCTTCAGAGGGAGAATATTCCTTTGCTCAGCTTGACTGCAACTCATTTAGGAATTTACTGCAGGAAAAAATTAGAAGCACCTTTGAGAGGCTAAAATGAGTTGCATAAAAATGAATCATAGAATACCCCAGAAAAAGAGAGGTTCACAGTGTGGGACAACAGGGTCAAACTGGAATAATAAAGTCTTAAAACTAGAGCTTGAATTTTTTTTTCATGTGAAATTTATTTTAATTTTTTTTCTTTTTTTATTAAGTCATAAACACATAGATCATGTATATATTAATGCATTTATGGGGTATAATATGCTGACTTTAAATACAATTTGGAATGCTTAGGTGAAGGCTGTATTAACTAGAGCTGAATTTTGAAAAGAGATTGAGGAGAAACCCAGCAGGCCAGCCTGGGTTTGGAGAGCTCCTTGATGAATCTGACTCTGGAGAGAAAGAAAAGCTGGAAGAGGGTATTCTTAGAAGGTTTCTTGGTGTACAGTATGCAATCTCAATTCCACCACACTTCAAAAGCTTTCAGCAAAAAACTCATAAATGCAGTCCAGAGTTGGTTTTCTTTTTTATCTGAAGAGGGAATCATGCTGAGTTGGGCCTTAGGGAAGAAGTATTGCATCCCAGAGTTGGGTTACAAATTTGCTGAATAAATTTAGTTTAAGTGCTTTCTAGTAACTAGAACCTTCTAGCAAACTGTTTTTAATCAGAGTGGCTTTTACTGAGTTGAGTCAAAGGTGAAATTATTATTATGTAAATGATAACCCTGAACATTGCTCTGGGAATTTTTTAGGTTGGTACAGTAAACTCTGTTTTAAAGGGACACATGAAAAATTTTATTTAAAAAAAATGGCAATTTCCTCAAGTATACAGATAAAGACCTACACAAAAACACTCTGTCATACTTTGTGATAGTGAGTTATTTGCAACACCACTAGACTTTTAAAAAATATCCTAAAATACTAATGAGAAATACATCTGTGTTTGAAAATCAGTAATCTCTTAAATAATTATTTTTTTACATATTAGCTATCAAAGAGGAACATAGACATTATGACACTTTATCAAATATGGATGAAATATTTGTGTTTAATTTTGGAGGACTTTATATTAAAAAAATTACTAAGTACTGTTACCCTTGCTTAGTGGAATAACTCCCAGTCCTCTAATAAATGTCACAAATCCACAGTTTTTAGGTAGTTGCCAGGTTTTTCATAAGTTATAAAGGCAGTCACCATTTAGCCTTATACCTCTAACACCATCTCAGCATGCCCTACAACCAAGAAACGATTCATATTTTTTGCATGATTCATTGATTAATTGCAAATTTGCATTTCTAAAAGTAGAAATTTGATGAAAACTTATAGCTATAGAAAAATTATAAATAATGTCTCAGCTGGAATGTATTCAAGTGAAGGGATGAATTTTATGAAACTGCATGTTATATTCCTGTGATTAGAAAAAGGTATAAAAGAAGAGAGGCATTGGTAAGTATTGCTGTGTAGGTGGCCTGTGGGAGACAGAAAAGTGAATAAAATACAATTTGTAACCAATGGGACCATCAGAGCTAGTGAGAGATGGACTGATTACACATATAATCAAGACAGCACAGTAAATGACTCAACAGCAGAGGCTAAGTGATGAGCCTAACAGCAGCAGAAGCTCTGTGAAGGTCTGGAATTTGGTCTTTGCACTCCACAGCACCTAGAAGACATTCTGGGACACAGGAGCTCCTCACTGAATACTTGTTAAATCAAAGACAATTATATTGGGGGAATACCCAATGTATGTATTAGTATGAGTCTGACTGTGAAATTCACCATAAATGTAGATTCTAAAAGGCTCAATGACTTTAAGCAATGTGGCAGCATGGGCTCTTCCAACCACTAGGTCCCCTGGCAAAATCTGGGGATAATACCACAGGGGGAATAGGTGATAATTACATTACTTAACTTGAGTTTCCATGGAAAAATATATTCAAATATTTTCCTGCTAAAACATTTTTACAATTTTTTTTTTTTTGCAGAGTATAAAAGTCATAGATTTTATAGTCAGAGCTCAGTACTTAAAAACTAGCTCCGCTGGCTACAAGGTGGCCAAAATGGGGAAATTGTTTCACCTTTCCAAACCTGTGTTTTATTATCTGTGAAAATATTTAACTCATAGAGTTGTAATGAGAAATAAATAAGCGTTGAATGATAGGAAATTACTTATTACCTAGTTTGCATTTAATGGATATCAGTTCCCTTTCCATTTCACTACCAGTTATTTATTTATTTATTCATTCAGCCTCTGGTAGAATGCCGTTGCATCATAGCTTACAGCAACCTCAGACTCTTGGGCTCAGGCAATTCTCTTGCCTCACCCTTTGGAGTAGCTGGGATGGCAGGCATCTACCACAATGCCTGGATAATTTTAGAGACAGGGTCTCACTCTAGCTCAGGCTGGTCTCAAACTCGAGAGCTCAGGCAATCCACCTGCCTCATCCTCCCAGAGTGCTGGGATTACATGAGTGAGCCACTGTGCCTGGCCTACACTACCAGTTTTTTAAAAGTAGACCAATTCCAGATTTAGAAAAATCATTCATTTTTGACTCACCTGCTATTTGTGTGGGTATGGAGGAATTATTTAATTTGTCTAACCCCCAGTTTCCTCATTTGTAAAATAAGAATAAAAGTGGTGCACACCCACAGAAAACCATGAAAGCATATCAAATGGCTCTTTATCTTAATTTTATTAGAAGTTTATCTATTGGGATTTTTAAAAAATGTGTTTCCTGTTGGCATTTTTAATTTCTGTATCTTCTCTATCTTCAGTTTTCATTATTATTATTATCTTAATCCTCATTAACCCTGGTGTAATGTAAATGAGGTGAATGAAACAAACAAAAAAAATAGTGACTTGTTGAAAAGGCCTTGGTTTTTGAGAGGTTCTCAATACCTGAGTATAGAAACTAACCAGGCAAAAGCCATAACATTGGGACTCTTACCCTCTGGACTCAGCACTGGATTTATATTACTAACACTGGAATAGGAATTGAAGAAAAAAAAGCTTTTCCAATAACATAGAGGTTGCAGTGAGTTACCACGCCCACTGCACTCCGCTCAGGGGCTTAGGGTGGCACTGTGTCTCAACAACAACAAAACAAAAAGCAAGAATTAAATTAAAAAAGATGTTGGTAGATAAAATTTTCTTAATTAAGTAGCTCTCCAAATTCAACTTCTTCCTCCATGGTGGCATAAGAGTTGGGCTTACATGCATGTACCTCACTACCTAAAATTAAGTTATTACAGCTGTGAAATTAACTTCTCCAGGTCACCTTGCAAACTTTCACTCTCCCACTCCATTCATTTTCCATTTATTTACTTTCTTAAATAAATTGCAAATGTAAATAATGTATTAAAGATGCCAAAGGTTTTTATTAGTAGTAGTATATAAGCACAATGTGTATTTCTAGAAATGCTGTGGTCTATATACACATATGGTTTAATAAAGTTGTGGAGCACCCATATCAAGTACTCCCCAAAGTGGTTAATCTTAAGAGAAATAATTAGGATAAATGAAAGGAAGCTGCTAAGAGAAAAAAAATGTAGATTAACAGTATGGGAGACTATCGGAGATAACCACACAAAGGCACAATGTGCTGTGTTCAAGAGTCTACAGTAGGCCACATTGTAGAAATATTGTAGAAACAAAGAAATTACCAACTGGCCAGCAATGTAGCAGAAGGAAATTCATGTACCATGAGAGCTGGTACATTTGGTACCATGACATTCTGTAAATTCTATGTAAAATTTAAAAATAATTGACCACCTTTTAAAATGTATAATCAAATACAAAATTCACAGATGAAATAAACACACTAAGAAATGTCCTGAGGACATCTTCACCAGAATGATTATTGTAGCTGAATCCACAATTGCCAAGACCTGGAAGCAACCCAAATGGCTATCAACCCAGGAATGGATTAAAAAACTGTGGTATACCATGAAATACTATGCAGCTATTAAAAAGATGGAGACCTTACATCTTTTGCATTTACCTGGATGAAGCTGAAACACATTTTCTTGGTAAAGTATTTCAAGAATGGAAAAAACATCCAATGTACTCAACACTAATATGAAATCCATATATAAACAACTACACACTCACAGGAAAGAAAAAACACAAGTTGGCTCGGTGCCTGTGGCTCAACCGGCTAAGGTGCCAGCCACATACACCTGAGCTGGTGGGTTCGAATCCAGTCCAGGTCTGCCAAACAACAATGACAGCTGCAACCAAAAAATGGCCGGGCGTTGTGGTAGGCGCCTGTGGTCCAGCTACTTGGGATGCGGAGATGGGAGACTCGCTTGAGCCCAGGAATTGGAGGTTGCTGTGAGCTGTGATGCCACACAATGCAAGCTGTCCAGGGTGACAGCTTGAGGCTCTGTCTCAAAAAAAAAAAAAAAGAAAAAACACAAGTATAGTCTAAAAAGGAGGAGGGGAGATAAAAGAAAGGGGAAGAGGACAGAGGGATCTCACCTAATGTGGACAATTTGAGGGTGTTCAGCACATTCCCCTGGGTGAAGGGCTCAACAACAACTTGAATTTTGCCTTAGATTTGAAAACTATGTAACCTAAACATTGGCACCCTCATATTAATCTGAAATAAAATTAAAAAATATATATCCTGAGGAATAAACCATGACTATAAATACACAGTATCACGATCAGCTTCAGAAAGGAAATATGGGGAAATGATTTAAGTTTCCTCTTAGTTATTGACATTAAATTATTATTCATTATTAAGCTTGTTTTAATTGCCTGCCATAAATATTTTATTTTAATAGAACACGGTATGATATATAAAGTTCAAAGGAGTAGTAACAAATCAAACAAAAGGGAAGAAATCATTTATTGCGATTATTTTGGTGGTTTGTTTTGCTATTAACAACATGCTTTCAAAAATCATTGCCATGCTTCAAGCCACACGCCTCATCCTTACAGAGGTGGTCCCAACTACGTCCCTAACAGCAGTTCTTACAGCTCAGGTTCATTTCCTGCTGTAAAATAACTCCCTTCTACCACTGAACAAAGATATCTGAAAAAGCTCTTTTGAGTATAGAAAACTCTTCTATAGCTCCCTCTCCTTCAAATGGTGCTACAAATCCTCCTTTCTAATTTTAGCATTTTAGTCTACATAGAACTACTTGCCCCTAATTATTCTTAGCCAATTTCCACTGGAGAGTTTTATTTGTTTTGCTTATTTGACAATATTGTCCCAATAATAGTGATGAAGGGCTACTTGTCATTGTAAATGGTGTAGCATTCTGATTAATGTGTCTTTGTGAAGTCTACTAGTACCTTGGTTCGGATGCAATATACCCAGGGTTTGGTTTTCCTATTTACTTGCTTGCTTATTTGTATATGACTTATTTATTTCATTTCTGGGGCCACAAGACTGCTGTAGTACTGAGTTAACCAGAGACAATATAGATTTCAAAAGAACTTTATAAAAATAAGAAAAATAACACAAAACTTAAATTCATAAGCAAATGTTTTGAAACAATTTCCTTATTTTATAAAAATACTAAAAAAAATCATTCAAAGGCAACTATTTATGCATAGTTTTGCAGTAGAAAAAATCATTATTGGATTTCACATTGGAGCCAGCTCTGCATGTAAAATCAGTGAATTGGTTTACTGGTGAAGATATTGGAAAGGTCAGGATGGGGGGAATAAAATTATAAGGTTATCCAGTACTGGTAGATGTAGTTTATTCACAAGGCTGCCCTTTGGTAAGCCACCTGCTACTTGAATAAACTTTCAAAGTATAAGTCCTACCTTTTCAATTCAGAAGCCCAAATCAAAATTACCAAATTCCTTTGCAGTTGCAATGTTGACATGTACCCCAGGCACCAGAAATCAAATGTAAAATTCAAGAGATGCTTGTATTCAAGCGTAACATGATAAAGAAGCTTCTACTTCTATTGACGATATATTCTTGATAACCACAGCACAGACAATAATGACCCAAATGATGCAAGGTCAGATTTTTGGTTCACACCTACCCTTACTGAGATGGTGGGTGATTCCTGCATCTCATTGCAGGGTAGCTAATGAACAAATGTTTATCTAAGGCCAGCCATGTGACATGCATGTAAATATATTTCCTGAAAACTTAGTCATATCTTATAACAACACCTCTGATAATCAGAGTCTTCATCTGTTGACTGAAATTAACAACAATGACAGATACTGACTGGAAACAAAGGTGAGTGGGGACAGAGAAAATATCAAGGCAGACTTCAGAATTTGAAACTCAGGTAACTATACAAGGTTGACTTATTAACTGAATATGTCCAGTATGGGAGACGGTGCAGCAACAACAAGGGGGACTTCTTGTACCTCAAATTAAGTGAAAGACTTATGTGGGCTTAGATGTCAGATTTTTTACTTGTTTAATTTCTTAACAGTAATACAAAATGTTATTGTGAGAATTGGATATAATCTATGAAAAGTGCTTAATAAAGTTCTCCCTATAAGTTGATGTTGTATAGAGGAAAAAGAGGCACAAGTATATTTTATAATTTGTGGACCTTGCCCGGGAGAAAAACAAGTGTTAAGTACTAAATAGAGCACCTGGAATCCTAGACAAATTAGTGTTAGACTCTAGTTCTAGTTTGAGGTATGGTCTGAAAATGTGATAAAACTAAGGTCAGAGGGAAAACCCAGGGAAAGCCAAGAAAAATGCCCACTGAATGGTTGCTCCCTGGATCTTTGAGTACCCAGAAAGGATACTAATCCTTAGATAGCAAATCTAAATTGGTGGTGCTAATTTGCAGGAAGTACACTGCTCTTCCCTACCCAGTGTGTGTCAGGGTTGCCTAAAGAACTTAGCCTGTAGTTGAGGGCAATTCCAAGCATAGGTGAGACCAAGGAGTGTCAAAACTTTCAATGCATCTTATGTTAACTTACATACATACAAATATACCCCCACAATCCTTTTTCCTCACTGTTTTCTTTCATAGTCTTAGAACCTGTTAGTTCCAAATAAACAAGTTGGTTCTAAATAAGTATTTGCAGAATTGAACTAAATATTTCGACTGAATACCTTTTAAGAGGTTTCTGGAACATGGTCTTCTTATTATTCTGAACACTAGAAAGGTGTTGAAGGTCAATAAAACAGTTAATAGTTCCTGGTGGTTTAATTGCTTCACTATTGTCCAGTGATTTGATCAGTTCTACACAGATACTTCTATACATTAAATGGACAACCGGCTGGGTAAATTAACTCTTTGTAGAGCAATGCTTATGGCAATAGAGCTACAAAATAGCCTGAGAGGAATGAATGTCAGTGTGATACTCAATGAGCTTTGCAAGGTGAACTGAAAGGGAAGAATAGTTAAACAAAGGATACAGGAAAAAAAGCATGTGAGATGACTTCAAACTCAGTAATTACTCAAACAGCAAACTTTATTTATGAAAAGCCTTTTAATAGTAAAGCTGGCATGAAGATACCAAACGGTGAATTCTGTCCTCAGAAATGATTTTGGCAACAGGGCTGTTAAATTTAATTAAATGTGGCCTAAAGCTGCCCACAATACCTAGCCAACTGAATGCTTGCTCTTAGTTGGTAAATAAACTGTAACCTAAGTGGAAAGTATTTTCTTGTAACAAATAGTTGAGTCTCAGCCAATTTTAGCAGCCAGCCTTTGGCCAATCACAGGCTGCCAACTAATCAGACTACGTCCATTTAAGGCAAATCACACCAAGCTTAAAAAAGGTGAAAGTTCCAGTTTTCACCAATCAAGCTGTTTCTGAATGTTACTTCCTTTTTCTGTCTATAAATACAGCCTCCTGGAAGGAGCTTACTCAGCCTCTACGGACTCAGTGGGCTGCCTGATTCATAAATTGTTTTTTGCTCAAATATCAAGCTTTGATAAATTTAATTTGCCCACAACTTTTCTTTTCACAAGCCTAAGAGGCAAAAGTGTAGCCATGAACCCTTTGTAAATAGAAGCTAGAGTTGCTCATTCTTTTTTTTTTTTTTTTTTTGAGACATAGCCTCAAGCTGTCACCCTGGATAGAGTACTGTGGCCCACAGCTCACAGCAACCTCCAATTCCCGGGCTCAGGTGAGTCTCCTGCCTCCGCCTCCCAAGCAGCTGGGACCACAGGCACCCGCCACAACGCCCAGCCATTTTTTGGTTGCAGCCGTCATTGTTGTTTGGCGGGCTCGGGCTGGATTCAAACCCGCCAGCTCAGGTGTACGTGGCTGGCGCCTTCGCCCGTTGAGCCACAGGCACCAAGCCTAGAGTTGCTCATTCTAAGTAATAGCCAAACTGTTCAAATAATTACAGGACTAAAACATTCAGATGCAATTGAGGCATATTTTGTCTATTCGAAAAATAGACATTAAGGATCTATGTTTCTTCCTAGATTAGAAACAAGGTGAACTGATAAGACAAAAATTAGTTTTGGAGAAAAGAGATAAAGTGCATTAGATCAAAACTAAACAGGAAGATAATCAGGAATAACAGAATAGTAACTTTGGAGAGGATATATTAGGAAGGATTCTCTGAAGTCCAAAATCACAGAGGAAGTAGGAGCATATAGAAAAGGAATGCACCAGCAATGAAGGGAGGAAGGAGAAACCTTAACATAGCTGAAGTCTAAGATATCCTAGAGATGATATCCAGCAGGAGATACAATCTGAATGAGGAAAATGAGGAACTGCAAAAGAAATGGAAAGCACGGGGCTGCAAAGCAAAAAAGTTAAGAGATTAATAGTTCTTAATAATAGCAAAATGCAGTGGAGGCTAAAAATGCTATGGTGGTAAAAGTGCTTGCATCTCACAAAATTTTATAAAAGTCAACTTATTATTAAAAGTTTTATTCCTGGGTGGTGCCTGTGGCTCAGTGAGTAGGGCACAGGCCCCATATTAGGGTGGCAGGTTCGAACCCAGCCCCGGTCAAACTACAACAATAAAAAAAATAGCTGGACATTGTGGCAGGCACCTGTAGTCCCAGCTACTTGGGAGGCTGAGGCAAGCGAATTGCCTAAGCCCAGGAGTTGGAGGTTGCTGTGAGCTGTGATGCTACAGCACTCTACTGAGGGCAATAAAGTGAGACTCTGTCTGTAAAAAAGAAAAAAGTTTTATTTATGTAGTTCTATTTATTCTCACATGTTATAATTTCAAGGTAAGGACTATATTACTTTTCACTTCTCTAATAAAATCAACATCTGGCATAAAAAAAAATCATAGGCCTGAAAGAAATGTTAGGCACTTTCATTTATCAATTTCTTCTACAAGAATAACAAATAATTCATTCATGCAATACATGTGTATTTAATCCTACTAGAAATACACGTATACTCTCATAATAGACAGGAACTATTTACATCACAAAAACCAATACAGGTAATGAAGTTGTGCTTTTAAGAAAGGTAAGCCTATCAGCCAATCTCTGATAATATCCAAGGCTGTACAGTCATCTGAATGTGACAAAGCTGGTAAAATATTGGTCATCCATTAATTAACATTAATTCACATATTTTTAAAAATTCATCAATGGAATATATTACTCCTCAGATAATCAGTGAACATTTAACTATGGAACGAAGGCCCTCACCAAGGTCTGTGTCTACAAAGGAAGATAAAATATAAGCAGCTTATCTTAAACTTACAGTCCAGTGCAAAAACATACAGACAAGCAAACCTCTGCATTCAGAGTAATTATGGATAAGGGAAATGACAGAAATGCATAGAAGTTACGTAAAGCCCCCAAATAGGTTTATTAATGAGGACTGGAAGATTGAGTGAAGGCTTCACAGAGGGGAAGCAAAGAGATAAGTAAAGTAGTAACAGGCAACTGGGAAACATCTATATAATCCATGGCCCATCTATATAATTCTAAACTTTTCTTAGCATGCATCCTGGTTATAATTATTGGGTTACTATCAATCATCTTCAAAAGACTCTGGAAAGCTACCCAAGCGTGGGATAAGGCCTTTCTGGTTCCCGAATATTTAATACTAAAATCTAAAGTAGCATCTGGCTGTTCCTGGGTTCTCAATTTGCATTAGTGGATAAATAAATAAATGCACTTCCATGTATTACAACATGAAGAACGGCAGGCAGAGGGAAGTGAGATGAGAAAAAGATGCTGTCAGACCTTTTTATTAGCGTTAGTTATATTCTAGAACAGTTTATATTTTGCTTTAAAGCTGATATCATTTCAACCTTTAATTCATTAACTACTTACAGAGGATATGAAAAGACACATGTATCCAAAATAGTTTGGGTTAAGTGTAGAGTGTATGTGGAATGAACAGGAAGAGAGTGAGGAAGACACTTCACAGCACAGAAGTTATGATGGCGTTTTATTTCACTTCTATGATAAAACATTTCCAAATTGCCTTTGTGAGAAAAGGATAATATTTTTTTGAAGTGCAAGCAGATAGTATTGAGCTAAAATCTCTCAAAAAGCTTTTTCCTCTGTAGTGTTACATAGGATGCTCTACTTGGTGGCCTGCCGAGGCTCCGTGCACCCCATAAGGATGTGCTATGTATAGAGGATATGAAGAAACCGCTAATAAATGAGGTTGTGGAGAAAAGGGAATCTAAATTAGTACAGCTATCATAGAAAACTATGTGGAAGTTCTTCAAAAAACTAAAACTAGAATTATCTTATGATCCAGAAACCCAACTTTTGGGTATACATCCTAAGACTTAAAACCAGTATGTCAAAGAGATATTTGTACTTCATGTTCACTTGCAGCATTATTCACAATACCAAGACATGGAATCAACCTAAGTGTTTATCAGTGCATGAATGGATAAACAAAATATATAATATAATAATATTATATTATATTATAAGAATAATATTATATTATACAATATATTATATATATTATATAATACAATATTATATTATATTCAGACTAAAAAAGAAGGAAATCCTATCATTTACAAAACATGTATGAACCTGGAGTACATTATGTTATATAAAAAAAAACAGGCACAGAAAAACAAGTACCACATTATCTCACTCAAATGTGGAATCTAACAAAGTTGAACTCATGGAAGAAGAAGGTAGGCTGGTGGTTACTAGGCGTTGGGAATGGGGAGTGGGAAATGTTGGTCAAAGAATGGATAGTTATAGGTAGGAGAATAAGTAATGAATATTTAAGGTAATGAATATAGTAACTGATTTAATTAGTTCATACTAAATACCTAAATCATAACATCACCGTATACCCCCTAATTGCACTCAATTATCATTTGTCAAAAAATTAAATTTTAGAAAAAAAGCCACAATACCCTTATAAAAAAGAGTGTAATGATGCAAGTTTTGTCTAGTCAAACTATAAGCAGATAGTGCCATAATGTTATACTTTCACTCACATCACTACCTGATCCCTGAAAGTATGTTACCCTACTTTTAAATAAATAATTTATATATTTTATATAATATATTTATATTATATATATGCATCATATACATATATATATATATTTTTTTTTTGAGACAGTCTCACTATGTTGCCCTTGGTAGAGGGCTGTGGTGTCACAGATTATAGAAAATTAAAACTCTTGGGCTGAAGTGATTCTCTTGCCTCAGCCTCCCAAGTAGCTGGGACTACAGGTGCCTGCCACAATGCCTGGCTATTTTTTTATTGTTGTTGTCACTGTTGTTTAGCAGGCCCAGGCCAGGTTCGAACCCACTAGCCCCAGTGCATGTGGTCAGCGCCCAAACTTCTGAGTTATAGGTGCCAAGCCTTCAAAAATATTTTTTTTAAAGAATACATTATAGAATATAGAAAGTATAATAATCAAGTATTTTTAAGAACAATACAATTCTATACTTTTTGCATAATAAAAAATTTCTTCTGGCTGGGTGCAGTGACTTACACCTGGAATTCTAGCACTCTGGGAGACTGACTGAGGTGGGCAGATCACCTGAGCTCATGGGTCAAAACCAGCCTGAGCGAGAGTGAGACCCCATCTCTAAAAATAGCCAGGTGTTGTGGTGGGTGACTGTAGTCTAGTCCTTGTTACATGTCAGTTCTGACACTTCTTGCCAGGGCCCTGGACTGGCCAGGTCTCAGGCACAGCTTAACTAGGTTCTGGATGCGGACCGCTAAGTTACCTTGCTCAGGTTCAGTTTCTCTTAGGTGCCTGAGGGCTATCTATTTTAACTAGAGAGAGAGAGAGAGAGAGTCTTAGAGAGAATAAAGCAGTCTTAGGAAGATAGATAGATCTTAGTCTTTAGTAGAGCTTAGTAATCTTCAGCAGAGAGATGCCGTGCTGGCGTTCTGCAGGCAGGAGAGGAGACAGAGTCAGGGTAAGCGGGTCTGTGATAGAATGCGCATGCTCCCTGACTGCCTTCTCCTCCAGCCTAATATAAGGCTAATCTCGTGCTTCTCAACACCACTGCTTGCATCTCCCGAGCTCTCATGCTTGTTAGGAGAGCTAAATCCCTCTCCATGCCCTTTCCACCCAGGTGTTCCATTATTGAGCTATACAGGTATTTCTTATAACTCTCACTCCTCCTAGCCATAGGCTCTATGGGCTCCAACAAGTCCTCACTACTGGGGAGGCTAAGGCAACAGAACGCTTGAGGCCAAGAGGCACAGAAAAACAAGTACCACATTATGGTGGTACTATGTGAGCTATGATGCCATAGCACTCTACCCAATGAGACGCTGTCTCAAATAAATAAATAAATAAATTTCTTCATCAATTGTAAAAATTATAATCATTTCTTACTAGGTTAACCTGTATTGTACTTACTTATATTTCCTTTGTGAGCTCATGATTGCAATTGCTATAAAATATAAACTAAAAAGGAAATAAATTTCCATTTCAAAGTTCCTATTTACTATGGCAAATACTTCTCAAAACTGAAATTTCAGTTACACAATATTGCATACTAAATTACGAACCTTCAGAAGTATGAGGCATTTTAATGTGAAATTAGACAGGTTAGAGATTTTTCTAAGCATGGTCAGTAAACCAATTGCCACTTCTTAGTATAGGTCATATCCTATGACCTTTAAATGCATGCATAAGTTGTTTCTTTTTTGTTTTCAGGTACTAAAAAAATTAAGATTGTGGTTAGCTTTCTGTTTATAAATGGTGCTTCTAGAGATGGAGAATTTTAAAAAAGAGAAAGATGCCTTTAAATAGGAGAATTACTTAATTCATTTCTACCTTTAAATATTTCATTTATAAAATGTAAGATTGCTTATTTTTGTTTACAGTATTTCAATTTTTATTATTTGGATGATTCTTTGCTGAGCTAGGTAGAAAAGTATCAATGTCAGAATTGATAAATGTATGTACTCTATTTGCTTTTCAAAGTGCAAGGAGGATGTATCCGATATTCCAAGTGAGCAGAGAAATGCTTATCTGCATTGCTGAAGGTCTGCAAAAGTCCCATATATTTTAAGATACTGACAGAACCAATATTTCATACCACTATGAATATGACTCCTTAACAGTATAAACCTATTGACAGTAAATATCCTCTATTCCTCTCTGCAAGAGGATTTTCTTTGAATTTTCATTAAAAAAGTGAACTATACAACCAAGTCTTTAAAGACATACACTCCTTTGATAGAAATTATTCTTTACTATAGGAATCACGGCTGTCAATATTGTGATTCACTTTGAATACAGAGTGATTTAATTCTTTCTTTTGTGATGATCAAATGATCAATGGCTAAATACTATAATTATATTGCAGTTTCTGAGTATTCGCAAATAAAAGAGATTTGCACAATTTCTTTGTGACTTTTGATTCAAATTCCAAACAATAGGAAGAAAACCAGGGGCCTAATTTAGAGGGGGTGGGTCTGCTTATCTACTCGCTCACTCTATTTAGTGATTACAGATAGGTCACAATACCTCCTTCATCAGATATTTCCATCTACAGCATTTCTCTCGTCTGTAATATATTGGTACACCAAAGGAAGCCAAGGCAAAGCACAGCCTAACTAAAGAAAAAATTAGCCAGGCATGCAGAAGTGACAAGATGCAAATCTGCATGACCTTGGCTAGCTGGATCCCACTGCACCATGTCTAGGAGTAATTGGCATGTCAAGCCTATGTCAAACGTTTATCTGTTCAGTAACCAATTAGAGAAACTCACAGATTATTCATCATCATTTGGAAATAAACACCTACTTCAATGATTTCTCTAGATAATAGAAACTTACTCCTTTAAACACCAAAGCTTTTGGTTTATTCAATTTTCATTTTCTATTTAATGTATTAAACATTATCCTGTTATCGTAGAAAATAACAACCGTGGACATTGATTTGGTCCTATACTGGACTGTGCTGATGCCTTCATAGATGACTAATGAGTGTGGGGCTGACTGTTCTCATATTAGATGAGTGGGGAAGGCTACTCTTTTAGAGTTATATATATTCACTTTTCCTTATGTTCTGTACTTTCACTCACTGTCAAGGTATTGTTAACAAATTTTGCTACTGTAGATTTCCTTGACTTTAATAGATTCTTCTCATTTTGCCTTTTTTATTTTCTTAGTTATGTTTCCTAAGTAAAGGTTCAATTCTCCTGTAAGTAAAGTTCATCAACTTTAGTGTGTGTGTGTGTGTGTGTGTGTATGCCTATGTAAGCAGGTTCACATTTCATTTAAATTTCATCTAAACTAAATTCAGTTCAGTCTTATCAGCAGCATGTTTTTCTTATCTGTATGTATGGTCATAATGAAAATGAAAATATTGCATCCAATCTTTTCTATGGGCAATGCTTTTTGTTAATCACTTTATTTGTATAACCGTCTCCTCACAATTCAGTGAGGTGTAAGCTATACCCATCCACTACATTCCACACCTGGAAAAACCGAGGAGAATCAAAATGATTAAGCAAAATGATTTTTCCAGGGTCCTGTGGAGGTAATGTCAAAATTTAGTCATTATGTACCTGGAATGTTAATGCAGGATTATGGGTAAATGTAATACTGTTATTATATTATAGAAAAATGATAATTATAAATGGAAATTGGTAAGTACTTCCTATGTGCCAGGTAACAAGGGTTTTCGTGTCTGTTAACCCCAGGACTCAAGCAAGAATTGTCTTTCTTTTAAAGTCAAGGAAGTTAGGCTCATAGAGCTAGAATTTGGGCACCGTATTTTATGTGTTAACTTGCATGCTTAACCAGGTCGAAAGGATAGTGAACATACATTGTAATACTAAAACCTATGTATATAAGAGTATTTGAAGAAAATGGAAATGTTTAGTCTATTACTGGCAAATCCTTTATCTGATAAGGGGTTAGTATCAAAAATGTATAAAGAATTACTATAATACAACAGCAAAAAACTCAACTGATTAAAACAAAAAAAGGGCAACGAACTTGAACGGACATTTCTCCAAAGAAGATTTACAAATGACCAACAAGCATGAAAACTTGCTCAACTTTACTAACCACAAGGGAAGTGTAAATCAAAACCACAAGGAGACATTACCTCCTGCATGTTCAAAGGGCTGTTTTATACATATAAATATATATATCACAATAACAAATATTGGCAATAGCATAGAGAATTTGGAGCCCTCATACACAGTTGGTGAGAATGTGTAACGGTACGGCCCCTATGGAATACAGTATGGAGATTTCTCAAGAATTTTTGAATACAATTACCTTATAATCTAGCCATCCTACTTTTTTTTTTTTTTTAAATTGTTGGGGATTCATTGAGGGTACAAGAAACCATGTTACACTGGTTGCATTTGTTGGGAAAAGTCCCTCTTACAATCGTGTTTTGCCCCTAAAAGGTGTGGCACACACCAAGACCCCAAGACCCCACCCCCCTCACTCCTTCCCTCTCTCTGCTCTTCCTTTCCCCACCCCTCCCTCATTCTTCCTCTCTCTGCTCTCCCCTTCCTTCACCCCCACC
>CAUYON010061840.1:0-42806 GCA_963573935.1 Arctocebus calabarensis
AGAGCAGAGAGAGGAAGAATGAGGGAGGGGTGGGGAAAGGAAGAGCAGAGAGAGGGAAGGAGTGAGGGGGGTGGGGTCTTGGGGTCTTGGTGTGTGCCACACCTTTTGGGGGCAAAACACGATTGTAAAAGGGTCTTTTCCCAACAAATGCAACCAGTGTAACATGGTTTCTTGTACCCTCAATGAATCCCCAACAATAAAAAAATAAAAATAAAAAATAAATAAAATGTGCTATACGTTTACCATGGAGTACTACTCAGCTATTAAAAAAGTGATAAACTAATACCTTTTGTAACAATCTGGATGGAACTGGAGACCATTCTTCTAAGTATTAAAGAATGGAGAAGCAAACACCACCTGTATTCACTACTAAGTCGGAACTAAGCTATCAACCCACACCCCCATGCACATTTGGTAGTGAAACTTAACAGGAAGCAAACAGGTTGGGGGGGCAAATTCACACCCAATGCACACAGTCAGGTGGGGGCACACTCACAACTTTGACTCAGACTGTACAAAAGCAAGTCACGCAACAAGACCATTTGTACCCCCATAATATTTGAGATTTTAAAAAAAGTTTCTAGAATACGATAAACAAGTGAGTGGTACAAAAAAAAAAATAAAAACATTTCTCACATGTCTTGTGTTCCTTCCTGTAGCCAGTCCCCTTCCCTGGCAACCACCACCCTGACTTCTACTGGTGTAGATCAATGTTATATCTTTTCATATAAATAAACTCGTAAAATAGGTAGAAAAGGCATAAATCTTTCCTAACTTATGTGGGAGGGACCGTCACCCTCTTCTGATTATTTTCCTGGTTCTTGTTTCTCTACTTAATAATGGCACACTGGTTTTAGACGCCTTCTCACGGCAGGTGCCAGGACAGCATTTCTTTCTGTGGGCTGGACTTCCCAGACACTGTGCTCCCCCCAAAGGCAATCATTCCTGAGGGTTACATAGTAGCTATTACTCTCAGCTTTGGGCCTCAGGTGCAAGACTAGAAAATAATAATGTCACTTGATATTTTGTTTAACAAATAAGTTTATGAATATGGTTAGTTTTTTGTCATAAAATTATTTTTTCAAATTATATTTTCATAAAAATGCATTTTACAAAATTTGGTTCATACAGAGAGACTGCTTACAAAACTGGGATTAAATCACAGGCAGTATTGTATCCTGCTTTTATCTAATTTATGCTACATTATATTCATTTTTCCAGTTCAATAAATACTCTGCAAAAATGTTTTTCATGGCTTTACCCATAAGTAGGACAGTATTCTCACACCAGACAATAAATCTGTCCCCCCATTTTTGTTCATTATTAATAATGCTGTGATTGACATCTCTGTTCACAAATCTTGGTGAGGAAAATTACTACCTTAGAGTCTATCTTAAAATCAAAACTAAGAATGGATCATTTTATGGCTACTGATACAAATTAATGATTTGATGCAAACTGATAATCAGAAAAGAATACTTGATTTTTGAAATCAATTGGGCCTTCTAAGATTTTTCGGAAGCTGAAACATAAGCCACACAGATGCATTCAAAGGAAAGGAGAAAATAAAGACAGAGCTAAGCCATGCATATGTAATTATTTTTCTCCCAAATCATTAACATCTGTTAAGTAATTCCTCCCCCCTTAGGAAAGAGTGAGAAATGGTGAAACTAGCCAGGTGTCACTCTGATGTCCTCCCGTGTAGAAACGTGGGGCAGGTGAATGTGGTTCCTTCCTGACAAAGCAGAATGTACAAATTATTTTACTGACCAGTTTCACATCCTTGGCCCATTTTTCTTGCAGGAGATTAGTATTTTTGTTATTGACTTACAAGTGAATTCTGTTTAATAGGGATGCATCTTTGTCATGCACTTACCAAATGTTTGTAATAATTTAATGTTTTGGGTTTTGTGCAAATTACATTGAGCAAAAATTCTTAACTGTGCATTTGGTGTCTCAATTAGCTTTTTAAAAATTAACTGTTTTATTTTTGAATCATTTTAGATCTACAGAAGAGTTGCAAAGATAGTGCAGGGTTTTCATCAGCACCTCACCTATTTCCCCATTAATGCCCATTTACTGCTCCCAGCCAGCCCAAGATATCACAATGCATTTAATAATTGCTTTAGGTTTTATTTTCGGTTGCACTTTTTTTTATTATTTAAAGAAATAATAGTGTTCTATTTCTTCTTCAAGTTTACCAGTCACTTGATAAATAATTGTGTTCTCCCATAACATAAAACACCCAGTTAATCATATAAATGGCTTCTTAATTGCTGCTTCTTAAATTTCTTCAAAAGCAGAGATGCGATATTTAATTTTGGATCTTAGCACAAGGTTCACTTCCTCATAAATGTTGTGTTGAATGAAGAATGAATGAATGTTTTTATTTGGGAAATGCAGTAATTTGACAGAGCCATTGTTAAAGTGTGCCCCAGCTGACAAAGTGGACTCCCCGTGGGTACATGAAGTGCTCAAAGTTAGAACAGAACCAGGGGCCATAGCTGGCTCAGGGAGCAGTCACAGACTCTATGTCCTTGGAAAGATGGTGCACAACTATCACAGGACCTCCCTTCCCACAGGCAAGCCAAACTAGCTCCTGGTCCAGGCTGAAGTAAACTGCAGGGGGATTGCATGGGGAACCGCCCACCCATAGTCCATAGGAAGAAACATCTAACAAGACTTTGGATCTCCCCATCCCCATCCCCCATGCTCCCTACTCTTCTACTCCCCCACCTCGCCAATCAGGGCTCAGCTGTATTCCCAATTAGGACTCAGCTCACCTGAGCTGACCAATCAGAACTGGATTTCAAACATTCATTTGCATAAATAGCCCTTATTGGAAACTGAGTTTCAACCAGTCATTTGCATGAACAGCCCTTACTGGGAACCTGGCTGGGAACTTCTGCAGTATAAAAACTCAAACCTTCTCTTTGTTCCGTGGACTTCACCTTCATTTTATATCAACATTTTTGTTGGCATCATGCACTTTATGACTTATCTAAAATCACATTTATTCCATAACTAAGTTCTTGCACAAGAAAATAAAAACATAAACCTACACTAAAATTTATTCCCAAACATTTGATGCTGTTGTTTTTGCAATAACCCACACTTAGGAACAACTAAATTACAATCAAGAGGTAAACAGGTAAATAAATTTTGCTATACCTGATACAGCAATAAAAAAAAAAAAGCTTTAAGCTGAGTGACAAAAAGAGCAGATACTGTATGTTTCTAGTTATATAAAATTCTGCATATGACAAACTCACCCATCAGTGGTCGTCAAGGGCTGCAGGGTCGTCAGGAACCGACTGCAGAGGTGCAGTTGAATACATTTGTCAAAATCACCAAACTGTAGACTCTAAGTGTAATTCATTGTACCTAAGCAATAGCTCAAGGTTGTTTAAAAAAAAAAAAAAAAAAGCAGGTGAGTACGGTGAGGCCACTGCTCTCTAGCCAAGGCAACAGAGTAAAACACTATCTGGAAAAAAAATTGCAGAACGTGCACAAATAATCCATTGATCATAAGACTACACTACGATGCATCTTTTTATCCATTTATTTCCTCTTTTCAAGTTTCTCTCTTCACATATTCTCTACAGCACAAACACACACACACACACATACATACAGCAGGGTGCCTTAAACTCAGTTGCAGGAGAGAAGAAGGAGAAAGATGTGAAGGCTGACCATCGAGCACAGCAGTGGCTGAGAGCGTGGAGACAGAGCCAGAACTGTCTCCACCAACCGCGACTGCCCCAAGCCAGGCTTTGGCTAACAGCGCGCTCAGTCTGAGCCCAGGCCTGCTCCTGACTCTGGGTGATGATGCCCAGGGCTCAGACGTGGCCTTCGTCACCATTTTTCTAACCCTCTGCTTAAACTACAGACAGTCAGGACCTCTGTTGTTGTAACACTGACCGGTAAAGAATCTATATCCCAGTCTCTCAAATATTTTCCTTCACTTCAATGACTATTGTCTATCAGACACATTGTTTTCCAGAGTTTTATCCCAACTTAAATCCCGTGTCTCTAGACACATACCTTTCCGGGTCAATACCCCATCATACTTGTACATCACTGGCAAACAGAAAAATACCCTGAAGTTATCTTTGATACATTCAGCACTTTTACTTCGAAAACTGTAACTTCTGAGAGTATCCTTCAGGGCTTAATTTACTATTTTTAGCCATGATTCTTTGAACCTACAGAGGACCCTCTCCTCAGAGAAACTACACTGGTACACTACATTTTCCAGAAGTTTGGCATATACTTTCCATAGATCGGCAACCAAAATGCATCGTTCTCTACATTGTTCACTTCTAAAATCTGGTTTCCCTAATCTTGGTCTGGAGAGTTCCAGAATCACGCTCCAAATCCTGTACTGGCAGCTGTCATGTCATATCATATCACACAAACACCCCAAATTCAGGGTGTCCGGAACCCAACAGGGCGCCCCCTCCCACTCTCTCTTTCCATGAATGAAACACGACCCCCCACTGGTTACAGAGTGTCCTTGGGCGTTATTGGGGCATTTTCTCTCCCTCACCCTCACATCCTCGTGGTCCTCCAGTACCCTGCCGTGACTGGTGGAGAGTGTAAATATAGCTTCATTTGCCAAGGTGTTAAATGTACATCTACAAGCTGACCCATTTTACACACTTTAGTCTTTTCTGTATGAGCATAAAATGAGACCCCTTTCTCATCTTCTCAGTAGAAGCCAATACTCAAAGCCCTGAATACCTCAGTTCTGAATTCCCTCCAGAGCTCCTGCTTTTCCTGTTCCCAATCACTGTTCAGTTCTAATATTTCCTACCAAGTCAGTTACTTCCTCTCCAGCTTCATACAGAAACCTCAGGGTCCTTATCCTCATTCTTTATATATAAAAGGTGTCTGTACACATACACACCATGAATTTATTCTCATGGTTCAGGAAGTTCAAGGTCAAGGGCTGACGGGTTTGGTGCCTGGTGAGGGCCTGGTCTCTGCTTCCAAAACAAGGGCCCTTATCCTCATTCTTAAGACTCTTCTATTCCTGAGGCAAATTTTACAGGGCTGGCGTGGACTTTCCGAAAGCATTCAGTAGACTATGGACATGAAGCTGAAGAGTAACTGTTGGAGGTTTCATAGCCTCCCCGGCCCTGCCCAGTTCTATTTATCTGTTTTTGTTGGATGCTTTAGAGTAGAGCTTCCTGACTGGTCCAACTCTACACACACTATACAGGGTCATCCCCTTAGTTCTCTGGGCAGCCACACAGACCCTGGAACCAAGAAGAGCTTTATCTATGTCCCTCAGTGTTTCCTACAAATAATTACATTCCAAAGCATGCCAAAAGATGAAGAAAAAAAAGTGAGAGGCATTTAAAACACAAAAAGTCCCTCCAGAGTCTCAAAACAATGAGTTTCCATCATGGCATTTTGCTGTTTGGGAAATTCACCACCAACCTATACTGACCCTCTACACAAGTAGGACTGATTACACTTGGAAGGGATTCTTCCAGCTAGGCCAGGATGGGAGAAATGCTAGAAACGCCGGCCTTAGACGTCAGTGCCCACAGAGGAGCCTGAGAGAGGAACCTCCCTGGATCAGGAACCAATGCACAAGAAGACCCTGAAACTTAGAAAAGGACACCCCAGGGCAAAAGCTGAAAGCCAAGAACAAAACCCAAAATGAGTCAGAGGAAATGAGGCAAAAGGTCAGACCTGTGGAGGAAGTGAGAGCTGCCAAAGGCTGTGGCTGCCACCCCTGTGTCAAGTCCAAGTCCGCCCCTCGGCCTGGAGCCAGCGGAGGGCTGATAAGCCTTCCATGAAATGAAGGAGCTACACTTGACTCTGCACTGAAGCCTCAGTAATTCAGTTGGTTAGCTCCGTCCCTGCCATGGCTTTTGTTTATTTGTTTGGCTTTATTCCTCCCACCACCACTTTTCCTCAGTTAGCCTCTGTATGTTTTTTATTTTATGTAATTTGTATTTAATGTTAATGAAACAGCAGCTTTCATGCTGTTCCAGACAAAAGAAAACATTTTTTTTCCTAACCTGATTGAAATGAAAGTTTATGTAAAGTATTCCATAATAAAGGGAAATCCAAACCATCTTTATTATTAATATTTGCATTTCATTTGTATTTCTAGTACCTATCATTTAATTAATTTGTTAACCTTGTGTCATGTATTGTTCCAGATGATGACTTCCAGGTATTAATTCATCTTCTCCTCCACAGGAGGGATTATTAGCTCCAAACAGATGCAGAAACCAAAGCTAAAAGAAATACAAAATGTTTCCAGGATCCTATAACAAATAAATGGCAAAGATGATCTATAAACCCATGATATGTATGATTCTTAATTGCCACACTAGGCTATGTTACATTTAAAAGATTTCTGTTTAAATATGTCCCACATAAAATGGGCTATTTGTCTAAGGAACATCTGTCAAAGCCCTGCTGGGCTTTAGCTGCTCCTGCCAGTATCCTGGGGGCAAAACCACCAGGACAATCTGTGAAATCATGTGGCCTAAAACGTCACATGTGGCCACACCAGAACTCTCAAGTTTGAAAAGAAGCCACAGTCCAAGAAAAACAACAAAACTGTCATGAAGCCACATGAATGCCCTCACTCTCAGTCCCAGAGACAGAAAGTGACTCTGAGCAAGTTACTCTCATCGTGTCAAACAGATCACAGTGACGGGAGTTTCACGGCGAGGGTCAGATGATGTAGCCAGGCCACCGGCTCCCAGCCTCAGACAAAGGCCTTCTGGTGATGTGTGGAAGCATTTTCGGTTGTCACAGCTGGAAAGAGTGCTGTTGGTGGGGGACAGGGGAGCTGCTAAAAATCTCACAACACACAAGACAGCTCCTCTCCTCAACAACAAGAAATCATGTGATTTCTAAAATGTCAATAGCACGGAGGTGGAGAAACTGCAATGCGGAAAGGTAAGGGCCCCCCATTTACACATGCTTGTTACACTTACATGAAAAGGTGGTACTTTCTAGGCACTTCAGTAGCAAATTAATTAAATGGAAAATAATTGTTTAAAAAAGTAATAGTAATTTTAGAATGTAGCTCTCTATGACAGTCTTACACATTAATGTAATAAAGAACACAGGCTTTGGACAGACGTTTGGCTTTGAATCCCGCCTCTGTGTAATGTTGAACAAAATACTCAGACTCTTTAAGCCTCTCATTTTCCTTACCTGTGAAGTGAAAATAAATATATCTACCTCATGTTTGTAGAGGCAGAGTAAAGGAGATGAGTGATGTGTGTGCCTGGAACATAATAAAACATTCTGTAAGTATTTTGCAGTTTTAACATACTGAATCTTTAGCAGGAACAGAGAAAGTACAGACTTTGGTGAAATAAATGCCCTGTCTCACCATATGAACTTAAGCGCGTTACTTGGCTGAGGCTTTATATTTTGATCTTCAGTGTTAAGTACAAAGCTGCTTTCATCAGGAGGTGAGAGAATTAAATGAGAGAGCATTTGTAGGCAATTAGTTACCTTCCCCCAGAAGGAAAAAGCAAAATCTTTACCAAGGTACTGATGTTGAAATAAATAGCAAAAATTGCCTTTGCTAGAACAGAAAGTGTGGACTGAGAAATTCTGGAAAACGCAGTAATTCACAAACACTCCACCTGCACCTGAACAGAAAGTTGTACCTGTCACCCCTGCTCACCACCCACCAGCTGCCAAAGTCCTTCTGGGAAGTCACTGTGACTCACCTGGGCGGAGAGAGAAGATAGTTACTGGAAGAATAAACAATGAATTCTTTTTTTTTTTTTTTTTTTGTGGAGACAGAGTCTCACTTTAATCTCCCTCAGTAGAGTGCCATGGCATCACACAGCTCACAGCAACCTCCAACTCCTGGGCTTAGACAATTCTCTTGCCTCAGCCTCCCGAGTAGCTGGGACCACAGGTTCCCGCCACAACACCCGGCTATTTTTTTGTTTTGCAGTTCGGCCAAGGCCGGGTTTGAACCCGCCACCTTTGGCATATGGGGCTAGCGCCCTACTGGATGAGCCATAGGCACTGCCAAAAACTGAATTCTTGAACTAAAACATTAAACTGCATCTTATGAGCCCCCAAAAAGATCCACAGCAGAAACAACTGTTGAGAGAGCTAAGCAAGGGGCTGATTTATTGGAAGAATTTTTCTGTCCTACCTCTGAAGATGCGTCATGATTTTCTGAGCATCTCTGGGAATCACTGTTTCCCGGAC
This sequence comes from Arctocebus calabarensis, assembly GCA_963573935.1. Classification (NCBI taxonomy): domain Eukaryota; kingdom Metazoa; phylum Chordata; class Mammalia; order Primates; family Lorisidae; genus Arctocebus; species Arctocebus calabarensis. Next base: position 8,215 of record CAUYON010061840.1, read on the forward strand.
AGTGATACCAGAGATGAAATTACTTATTCAGTGACTGACTTCCCAGCCACGGCAGATTACCTCTAAAAGTATAATGAATGCTATTTCAGAAAGTACAGTTTAAATTTCACTGAAAATAAGAAAATAATCATAAATCTTCAGATTCCAAGCTCTTTAACGTTAAACTCTTTTTAAATATTCTGAAGCACGCGCACAAGGTATTTTCCCAGCCAGTGAAGGCAGGTTCAGGTCCCCTCCTTGTCCCTAATAATTCCATGTGAAAACTGTGTCCATAAACAAATGAAATACAAAATACAACACATACAACTTTGCTAGTCTAAATGACATAGTGAATGTATTTCCCACTAGAAATTACATTATTTGTTGACTTGTGGCGAAAGTGATGATACAGCAAGTCTGTAAGGGTGTCTTCCGAAGTCACTTTGCCCTTTTAAATGCCAAATATAAATCCACATATTTCATGGCATATTCAAAGTCAGTTCCACTTTCTCTTACAACCTATACATATTCTAAAGGCCTGACCTGTCTGTCAAAAAATGAGCTACTTCCTAAATTGCCTTTTTCTGGAAAATAGAGAATAACAATAATCCTGAACTACAAAGGTTCGGGGGATTCTGTGTCCCTCTACACACAAATCAGCCACAGCTGGAAAGGTTCTAGCCCTTATCAACTACATGATACACGCAGAAACCTTTTAGATTTCCTGCATTTATTTCCAATACCGTCCAATGCTGTTCACATTCCCAAAACATGACCGTTGCCAGGTTTCACCATACCAGGACTCCAAAAATTTTAGTGAAAACACCTTAAACTCACATTCAACACCCTCAGAGCTCCCAGTGTGATCTCAGCCCACCTTGAAACGCATCTCTCATCTCTTTCCTGTGCAGACAACTCTTAGAGTTGCTGTCCTCTCACTGTGCCACTTGCATCTGGCACTCTTCCACCTGTTTCTGGACACTGCCTTCGCTCTGCACCAACTCGAAGCCCCACTGACATGTCACCTATTTATTTCCCCTACAACACCCCATCTATGGGGCTAGATGAGGACCCCACAGTCTGGGAGCTGCAGCTCTGGATTCAAACAGACACTAAAAAGTATACTTGGTATACTATTTCTGGAAAGAAACTGATGTCAGAAAGTTTTTGAGTGCATAGCTCTTAACTCAGCAATTACAAACATTTGTTTTAGGATGCTTCTTGGTAAATTCCAAGAATTAAAATGGAAGCAATTTGAATATTCATCATTGGAGAATAGATTAACAGAAGGTTAGTACATTAATTCAATATAATACAATTCAGCTCTTCATAAAGATGCTAGAATTTCATTTGGGATTTCATTTGGAATGAGTGAATTGAGTTATAGACAGCAGGTATGCTAGTATTGTGTCTCTATGCAGAGGCATGGCTGGGAAAGTGTTTCTAATTCTTCTGAACACTGTTCAGGCCCCTGGGAAGGGTGACTGAACCACAGGCATGAGCTCCTTGTTTTCATCAGCTCCCAGCCAGGTGAGTCTTCTGGGACACGTGCTGGTTTTGGCATCTCTACTTCACTTTGAGAAAATTCAAGTTCTTCTCTACCTGGCAATTGAGGCACGGAGTATATGCATTAATTATTCATATAACAATATTAAGGTATTAAAGAAAATTTCTTTTTAAAAGATAAGAAATTTTTAGAGCAATATGGTTCAACATCTAACTGCCACAACTATTTTCAAAGTACTGCAGCTCTGATCCCAGGATGCATCTCACAGTCAACACGGTTATAATGAGACAGACCTGCTTTCACAGAAACTTGCAGAATGAATGTTAGTTTGGTCGAAAGAAAATCCAAGCAGCGATAATGAGGCTCCTTTGACACCCAGAAATCACCCGCTTGTGAGGAAGAGACAGGAGCAGTGGAGAATCAAGTCTGTTTCAGAGCATCCTCAGAGCAAGAGTCACAAGGAGTTTGATGGAGAGAATGACTAAGTATCTTCCCAGGGCCAGCAGCGCTGCAGTGGGACTGCAGGACTAAGCACGGACAGAATGACCCAGGGATTCTGAATGTGAATTAAAAATCTGGAGTTGTGAATAAGGTTTTAGAACAACTCATCCTATTTATTTTAATGTGTCTTCCTTTCTATGTATTTATAGGAGAAGCACCTGATACACTTCATGTTTGTCTAAATACATACAGTCTTTTAAAAAATTATTTTTCTAAACGATAACAAAACATTGTTTCTAGTTTGATTGCTAGTATTTTTTTAGTGATGCATAAAATAATAGTGTATTATAATCAATAGCAGATTGGATCAGATGCAATATAGTAATTGAAGCCCTAGAAAAACAGGACCAAGTAAACCAAATGAAATAATTTACAATATTTTATGAAATCCAAGACTCCCTGATGTTGGCACTTTTTTTTTATCATATCAGAAAGTGCCAATGGAATGTTTTTTCTACAACCACATCATGGCTGCTACCTGGCTAAGATTAGACACCATCAATCTAAGACGCACTCTGGTTTGCTAATTTGAGATGTTAAATTGTGGGGGAATTGACTTTAGAATTGTTAAAACTGGTAATACAAGAAAAACTTCCAGAGTTGAAAGACAAGTACAGTATCTACTAAGAAAATACCCATTGAGTTCCCCCACAACAAATTAGAAATAACCTTCACAAAATAGCTCATCTTGAAATTTCGAAATTCCAAGGATAATGAGGTGGTGCAGAAAGCCTCACGTGAGAAAAGTTCACATTTAAAGAAACAAGCTTCAAAATAGCATCAGACTTCTCAATGGCTGAACAGGAGCAAAAAGACAAAGAAATACGCTTCCAAAATTTGGAGGGAAAATGATTTCCTGGGATTCTACATCCAGAAAAACTACCCGTAAGGTGCAAAACGGAAGAAACATTCACAGACGCAAAACATTTCCAAAGTTCTGCTTTCAACACTCTCTCTTAGGAAGATATTGGAAGATATGTTTCATTGGTCAATACACTGGATTAAACCAGGAAACAACAAGATATGGAAATCAGGAAATAAGGAATCCAAAATAGGAAAGGGGTAAAAAAAAAAAAAAAAGTCTGCAGAATGGTTGTATGGAAGATCCCATTACCTGTCTGCCAAGATCTCTGTCCCGTTCTTTACAGACACAGCAAGACGGGAGCAGGGAGGGATGGAGCCCCTTCCAGGACACCATAAAATTCTGCTGCCCTCCTTCCTCTGTGCTCCGACTGGGTGGAGTTAATCATGACAACTTTGGAACCTACGTACTGAAAATAGAAGTGCCCCATAAATATGTACAAGTATTATGTATCAATAAAAGATATAAAAATAAAATGTATGAATTAATAAATTTGAAAACATCACACCTCTACTCTCAATTAGGTTCTTTTTTTTCTTTTCTTTTTTTTTTTTTTTTGCAGTTTTTGGCTGGGGCTGGGTTTGAACCTGCCACCTCCAGCACATGGGGTGGTGTCCTACTCCTTTGAGCCACAGGTGCTGCCCTCTCAATTAGGTTCTTAAAAGACTGTAGGAAGGAGGAAGTGCCAGCCGCTCCTTCCAAACAGCAGATCCCAGCTCCTCCTCCCCCTCCCAGCCCACTCAGAGCAGCTTAGAATTGTTACACGACCAAGAAATATATTTCTGTTCTGCACAGTAGGAAAAAAAGTCTCCACTTGGAAAATGACCTCCAGTGGTGTTTGGCAGCTACAACTCCCCAGTTATCCCCTTAATCTCTCCCATATCTGCCTTTAGGAAATTCCTACTCTAGGATTATTGCTGCCAGAGCTGCCACCGCCGTGGTTTGGGCCAGGGACACATCTTCCCACCCAGAGCACCTGCCTCAGTTTGACTTTCCCCCTTAATTCTCACAACACAGCCAAGATTTAGGGTAATGCAAAAGGAGATAAAATAATCCAGACAGTGTGATCTGCAGAGTATGTAACTGCTCAACTTTGCTCCATTTTAGCTACTGTCTGATCTACAGCCCAGGCCGAAGCGTTCAACTTCAACACATCACCTAAGAGAACAAGGCCCAGAGAGAAGCAAAGCTTTCTTCCTGTATCTATTTCCCTTTTCACATGACAGTCTTGTCGCTAACCACCCGTCACCCTGAGGCTGACTTGGACACCCAGCATTTTTCCCTCAGAGCTGTGAATTTCCCCTATGACCTCGACTGCACAAGTGCCTTAAGTCTAGAAAGACTAAAGAGGAAAATGACGTAGTTTAAAAGATGTTTCTTTGCACAAAGCAATTAAATAATTTCCCTAGCTTTGCAGACAAATTGGCAGCAAAACTGAGACATGAACCTTGCTCCTCGGCTCAGAGCTAACTGACTTCACCGTATCAGGCGGTGCAACTTCCTTGGAGAAAACACGGCACTCGGGCCAGAAAGAAGGAACAATTCCTGTCTCAAACTGACTTTCAAGGAATAAAGCCTGGGACCAAACAGATAACTAAAACTTCATCGACAGAATGACAACAGCCTCACTGCAGTTTTTATGAGTCTAGCCTCGTTATTCCAAGACATGGCCCCTGGGAGCTCCATTCTACGTGGAGAATTTGTGCCCTACCTTGTAATCAGAGTTTTCCCATTTCATTAACCATTTGAGAGACCTGAAAGACCTCCTGTACATGGGAAAATCTATTACTACGCTGCATAATTCCGGGAAAACTTCTCCAGGAAACCCTTCCTACACATTCTCTTGCTCTCGCAAGGAGGCCTACTTTGATTTTTTTAGGGATGTGCTGTTATTTACCGCTCGCTTTGAAAGTGGTGACATTGAGGACCACTCTCCAAATTCCTGGGCGTAACACTGACTTTTGGAAATGATCACCCATCATTTTGTTTACACATTAATAATGCTCTTTATAGAAGGTGTTTCGCAATTTCTTTCAGAGTAGAACGATGCACTTCACAGCCATTATTTCATTTATCCTTGTACTCTCCCTCTGAAGTGTGGCAAGAACAGGTGCCTCGTACGATTTTAATGAGAAAAAATTTTAACTAGAAAGACCCATTATCCTTCTGGATGTGGATAAACAGCTTCTCAGCAGAGTGCCGACCTCAACTGGAGAATAAACCACAATTACTTACGCTCTATCTGTCAATGCTAAATGAGAATAGCAAGGTAGAAATACTGGGATTTGGCCAATTTTATTCTTTTTTAAAATAAATATCTGTTCTTGGTTAATATTCATATATATCATTAAGAATCCGGGGACAACAAAATAGCCCAAAATATATGGATGCAAATATAAGCCAAAAAAGCACAGTATTTCTTAAACACATACACCCTTCCATTGTCTACTGTGCAATCTCTCAGAATTTCACACTTACACATGTCATTATTAATTTAGCAGGAAATTATGACTATTTGTACTGATAATTAACTTAATACTATCTACTATTAAGATGGACTTTCAGCTTCCTGTATCAGTCAGCTATCTTGACATAAAGTGACAGCTTTTTTCTTTCAGACTAACATGAAGATACAATTAGGTTACATTGTTCATGTTTGTTAGGTGGGCACAACTGTGCCCTCACATAAAGTGACAATTGATTAAAAATTTTTTAGGATTAAAAAATTCAACGATTGCACCTTCTGAGACGTTAATAAAATAATAATGATTAACCATTTTAATGGTCATATTTTAAGAACTATTCAGATTGCAAATATATAAGACAACACTTACAAATATTTCAGAAGCTTAGAAATACTTTTCCTATGCAAGAACAATGGGGATGGCTACTCAGATCTATTTTCCCCTTTTAATTACATAATGGAATCCTGGTGTTTCTGATTCAGATTTAAAAAACAAAACCCTTCTACTTCTGAGACTTTCCTTCACCTAGGAGTGGCCACTGATAGAATTCTGGTCAATGAGTATCAGCAGAAGTCTACCAGACGCATTTTCCCAGGAAGATATTATTTTTCTTATCACAGAAGCTTTTGCCTGGTCCCGCTTCCTGCCTGTGGTGCAGGTGCCTGCCTGGTTTGTTGTCTTTTCACCAAGAGAAGGAAAGACATAAAAACACTAGTGGAGCCAAAAGAAAGAAGGAGCTGGAATCCCTGATAACGTCCTCGCTCATGAAGGACCATCCCATCTCCCCCAGACACCTTACGGCACCTGAAGAATAAGCCGCTTACTTGGAGCATTGTGTGTCCAACTGTCGGTCACTCCCAAATCAATGCAGTCCTGGCTGATCCAAAATCATCAGTCCATCCCAATTGTATCTTTCTTTTTCTCTTATTATAGGCTTAATGCAAAACTTAATGCCCTGAACTTAAGCCAGGCAAATCCGAATAGGAAGTGTGTAGGTATGCGTCACACACATAAAAATGTTTTCCATGTTTTATATCCACTGACTGCAAATGGTTGTCCTTCATTGACCTTTAAATTCCTCCTTTTAAAGGATTTCTCAGTTGTGAAAAAGTGTGAAGTCAGAAGAAATCTGCTGGAAACAGACTTACACCGAACGGTAGGGAAGGCAACCCTCTCTGTGACACACTTGGCCTAAAAGCCGCACCAGGAAAACGTGTTTTTGGGGACTCATTGATCTTCTCCAGCTGTACCCCCACCTCGTGGGAGACGATAGCTCAGGAGCAGAAATAGAGTGCTCCTCATGTCAATTTCACCCATTGAATAAAATCTCAAATATTTTCTAACCAATACAAGAACTGAGAGTCTCATCTTTTTTCATCAAGAAATGAGCAACAAATTAAAAATTTTACCAATTATCCAAAATTTTTACAGCCATGCTTCCTCAGAATGAGACTATTTGAGCAAACTAGCCTAAATTTTTCAGGTGAAGGTCAGTAACTACAAAGATCTGTAGACAGTAATTTTATCCTTCAAAACATAAAATATAAAGTCTTAACAATTACTTTATATATTCGGTTGGGAATGTGCTTGGCTGGGAAACAGAAAACCTAATGAATAGTGGAAGAAACAATTAAGGGGCTTATTTTTTCTCAGGGGACAGTAAGTCTGGGGCAGGCAGTGCAGGGCGCATTGTGAAGAAGTCATGAGGAGCCAGCTGCATCTGTGCATCCACCCCATCATCTTAGCACACAGAATTAGCCACCATCTTAGCACATGGATTGACCCACCATCTTAGCACATGATTGACCCACCATCTTAGCACATGGATTCATCTACCATCTTAGTACATGGATTGACCCACCATCTTAGCACATTGATTAACCCACCATCTTAGCACATGTATTGACCCACCATCTTAGCACAAGGATTAATCTACCATCTTAGCACATGGATTGACCCACCATCTTAGCACATGGATTGACCCACCATCTTAGCACATGGATTAATCCACCATCCTTAGCACATGGATTTACCCACCATCTTAGTATATGGATTTACCCACCATCTGAGCATGTGGATTTACCCAACATCTTAGCATATGGATTTATCCTTTACACTCCCAAGGCAGTTGCATACCTTAAAGCATCATCCATGTTCTATAGAAAAAGAAATAGTAAGAATCAAGGGAAAGAAACTTCTTTTACAGAACCTCTATGTTTTTGCTCAATAAGGTAAGTGCTTCCCAGAAATCCTCATCTAATCCTTGTCATATGGGATATGGGCAACTCCTAGCTTCATGGGAAGCTGGAAAATTGAATATTTTGCTTTCCAGCTTGTGTAGCAGAAGAAGATGAAAGAGAAAGGGGGTGCAGTGACATTGAATTTCCCCATCTACAGTAGATCTAAGGCTATTCACATTAGCATCATCACCACTGCCATCGTCTCTCAGATAAGGTGGGGTGCAGAACTCACAAAGTTGAGTGGTCTTAACCCAAGCATGACCTCTCTTACTGATACAAATTTCTCACCATTTCAAGATATTATATTATTTCTAATTCATAAATTAATTTCTTAAAGAGCTTTCTTATGAATAATATTTAATTTCTTGGGCCTATCACAAAATTCCCTTAATGTTTTATTAAATAATATCCAGTAATATGAAGTTGGACCAAATGATAAGGCTGGAAAAACTTTAGAGATTATTAAAACCCGAAGTCTTTCTTCACACCTTGAGGCTTACACAGAGTGTCCTACTCCGCTGATTCGTTACGCGGTAGCACTGGCACTTGGGGCTTCTGATTCCCAGGCCAAGGATAACCTTAAGACAAAAGTCCTAGGAAGTTCTTTCTAGGTTAAAGCACTAGAAAAAAGCTGCATCATTCTGGTATTTCTCTTTGAACAGCCTTCTCATTTTATTTTTCTGCACAGAGTCTTTCACTATGTTATTCATCATGACGCTGCAGAACAGTTCAGCTTTCCAACCCATCCAGAATGCCCTGGCCCTAGAGAAGCACACAGCTGCCTCCCGTAAGTACGCAGAAGCAGCCTCCTTAAAAGCAATTTTAATAGTGGCCTCACTTCCTGACCTCTGAACTCAGAGATATCATCTTATGGTCTTAAATGATGTTGATCCATGACATAACAACAGGAATGTGGTTTTGTTTTACCCTCAAAACAACCCCTCAGTAAGCACAGCAAATGCCTCTGTGAGTTTTCTTTCCTCAGGCCCTGACATTTGCTATGGGTGAAATTGGTTTTAAATGACCATTATGTGGCAGAGAAAAGGAGTGTTATCTCAGCGGGGTGTGGTCCCTCCACGCAGAAGGGACTCACTGAGACAGTAGCCAGGAGCAGATGGGAATCCTTCCAGGGAGCTGTAAAGCGTGCGTGTATGTGAGGGTAAGGAGGGGGAGAGAGCCAGCTCTGGATGGAGGTGCCATCAGTCTGTCTGCACACCTGCTGAGCCGGCTGCACCCTCTCAGCACTGGCGCTCTGAAGACAAAGCCTGCAGCAGCCCATGCACCAAGCCCAGGCAGTGGCCACCGGGCACAGGACTCTAAGGGTGATGCGAGCTGTAACATGAGCCTTAATCCTCTGTCACTTTCCCCAGAGAAGACATCCATGGTTAGCACACAGGTGTAACACAACACAACATCTGAAGGTCTTCCCCTCAACACTGCGTACAAATTTTTGAGTGCATGAAGTTCTGACAATTAAGTTCATGACCTCATGCTACAAAAATGGCCACACACCTGAATACTACCAGGCCACCTTCAAAGGGAAGCTGTGCCCTGACACCAGAACCCAGGTCACCCTTCAGAGCGATTTCAAAGCTCCTGTTCTGGAATGACCATTAAGGCTTCATCGTGCAGCACACAAAACACTCGGCAAAACCCCGCCAGGCACCAACACTCAGGCAGCCGTGAGGCACCGACACACCAGGCTGTGAAAACTCACCGAGGCGTGTGCACAGCGCTGCCAGCCTGCACACATGCCTGCAAGTTCAAGAACTTACTCGTCGGACCTGCTACGTGACAGCTCTGACAGTTCTGACCCAGAAACAGAGTTCGCGCCTGCTCTGAAGGGAGGACGGGCTCTGCCATCGGGGATCAGCTTCCCGCAGGGAGACGGTGAAGGTGACTAGTGATATTTGGCAACGAGGTAGGTACGTAGCCCTTTTCCTAGGGTGACTTCACAAACTTAATTGTCAGAACATCTCTGTTTATTTTTCTGAATCACTGGTTTGTTTTCATCAAATTTCCAAACAAACCTATTTTTTAAAATAAATGACCATTATGTATCCCAACTTATTATTTTTTCTCCTTAAAAGGGGGCACTGAAAAATCACCTATTTAATAAGTCTTCTCAAAGGAAGGCAATTCTGATTTCCTGAAGAAAATATAAAATTAGGGAATACTAAGAACTCAAACAATCCCTGCCATCACTGAACTCAAGGAATTTGTATTCCCTTATGGCCTTTTAAGATCTCAATCTTCCTAGATATAAAACAGTAAGGTGAAAATCGGTGTCTGGCTTAGCACCTTCAGTTCTGAAAACGCCTGACACCTGGAGTCAGCGCCGTGCCGTGAACCCGGGAGAGTCCTACATCTGCTCCTTAAGCTGCTCAAAATACCATCAGGTCGCTTGTGCAAATAACACCATTTATTTTCTCTAGAGCTTAAAGGGTCCATCTAACAAAGGATCTTTTTAAACATTTCTCACAGAGACGGAAACAGATAAAAATACTAATACTTCTCTAAGACTTTAAGACAACTTAGAGAAAAACGTTCCACAGTATAAATATCACATATGTAGATTTTGTCTTAGAGTCCACCGATAGGGTCTGACTTGACATTTAATTCTCCAGTCACAGTAATATTAATCAACCTAATTGAAGTACGATTTTTGAAACTGAGATATAAACTGTATCTCTACAACCAACATGTATCGTAGGGAAACCAAGACAAACTAATATTTTCAATGACATTAATGGACCGTGTGGCTGAGTTAAACTATAGCATTTTTAGAAAGCATATATTGACTTTCCTGAGATGACGTGCACTCATCTGTCCCTGCCCCTTCCCTCCAAGGACAACGGTAAACCCTGGAAATAACAAAAGAGGCCACATGGGAAGGACCTGGGTGGAAAGAGAAGGACCATCTAGCGACCCCTGGGCTGGGGACAGTGGAGCGGGGAGCCGTCTTCCAATCTCCTGCCCCACAGCGGTGACCAAGGTCTAACCACTGACTTAATGGGAAAAGATGACCCAGGCAGGCTCAATCCTCCCGTGTCTAAGTGGGGTCCAGTTCACAACAGCAGGTGCACTTTAAAGGGTGCCACTTTGCCACAGGCCTCAAGGGGTGTAGGGGCTCTGCTCTCACCAGAGGCACCACAGGGCCAAATGAAATGATAAGACTGAAAGCTACAGAAAGCAAAATAAAACATGCACTCAGTGGGCTCAGCAGTGGACAGAATCAGGGAACTTGGGAACAGACCAATGGGTTCTTTTCAGTCTGAATGACATAGAAAATAAGCTGGACAAAAAAAAAAAAAGATGAACCTCAGCCTCAGGACCCTGACAAAAGATCTAACTTTCACATCACCTGAGTCACAGGAGATGAAAAGGGAGTGGGGCTGAGAAGGGATTTGAAGGAATAATTCCAGAAACTTCCCAAATCAAATAAAAGACAGCTGTTCAGATTTAAGGACCTGATTAAATCCCAGATGGAATAATCTAAGAGAAATCCATGCCAGGAAGACACATCACAATCAAACTTCTGAAAACGAAAGTATAAAGAAAAAAAGCTTGACGCTGTCCAGAGAAAAACAGCGCACTGCTTACAGAAGAGCTTCGCTTCAAGGGACAACACATTCCGCGTCGGAAACCACAGAGGAAGGAAGGACATTTTCAACGTTTTCCAAGTGCGGGAAGAAAAGAATCATCAACTTCAAATTCCCTCCCTATGTGAGTTTTCTATCATTTTTGATGATTGAAAAAATATAGCACTGCCTTATACTTAAGAGAGCAGCATTTTAAAACAAGGAAGAGTAGGATGGCTCAAAGGAGGAGGGTGCCAGCCCCATATACCGGAGGTGGCGGGTTCAAACCCAGCCCCAGCCAAAAAAAATTTTTTAAAAAAAACTGCAAAAGGAGGAAGAGTAGAGAGACCAAAGTAGGAATTAAATTTGCACATTTGACTCAAAGTCGTAGAATGTTGATACTAGTGGACTGTGGTCGGTCTCTGTCTCTGACACACAAACACACACACACTCTCACTTAGTAATAGCGACAGCAACCAGTAAGAAAACTACACAAAGAAATACATTCAAAAACACTGTAAATGAGAAAAACTGAAATCCTGCTAAACGTTGCAGTGACCCCCAGAAAGGTGGAAAAAGTGCAAGAGAGGAATAAAAAACAGAGGAAACACACTGTGTCACTGATACGTGCTCGTGGAATATAAAATGGCACAGCCACTGGGGAAAACAAAACTAAACATGCAACTTCAATCATAATAGTCAAAACCTGGAAACAACCCAAATATCCTTCGATGGGTGGATGGTGAACCCATGTCCTGGAATACTACTCGGCAGTAAAAAGAAGCAAATGTAATACATGCAACATCAAAAATCCAGGGGAATTCCGGTGAATGGGGCAAAACCAGTCCCAAAGGTTGTATAATCTCTGATTCCATTTATATAACACTTTCTAAATGACAGAATTATCCAGAAGAAACACAGATTACTGGAATTAAGAATGGGCCAGGAGCACGAGGGACACAGTTACAGACAGGGAGCCCCATGGTAACGCACCTGTCCTGACTCTTGACAGTGATGGTGGAGACGTCACAGGGACCTACACAGGTGACAAGGCTGCACAGACCTACAGACATAGCCAAGGACATGTGACCCTGGGGACATCACAGGGACCTACACAGGTGACAAGGCTGTCCAGACCTACAGACACACCCAAGGACATGTGACCCTGGGGACGTCACAGGGACCTACACAGGTGACAAGGCTGCACAGACCTACAGACATAGCCAAGGACATGTGACCCTGGGGACGTCACAGGGACCTACACAGGTGACAAGGCTGTACAGACCTACAGACACACCCAAGGACATGTGACCCTGGGGACGTCACAGGGACCTGTACAGGTGACAAGGCTGCCAGACCTACAGACACAGACACACACACCCCCAGGATATGTGGCACTGGGGACCTCTGAGTGAGGTCTATTTCTTGGTTGTGATATTATGTTACAATTTTTTTAAATGTTACTATTGGAAAATGTGAGTGAAAGATACACAGACTTCCTGGTATTTCTCACAATTGCTTGTGAATTTACAACTACCTACAAATAAACAGTTTAATTTTTAGAAATGTGGTAGAAGTTGTGGGGAAGCAGATTTCGCATATCGTGCCAAAGTGTCACATCACAGTGTACTTACTAACTTCAAAGTAAAATAATTAAAAAGAAGAAATTTTGTAACACCTTTCTAGTGATCTAACTTAGTCAACAATGAAAGGACAAGCAGACCGTCCTGCCGTGACGTAAGAGAAGGGCACATCACCTACACAGGAGCGTCCTCCCTGAAAACGTCCAACCTAAACGTAAGTAGGTGGGTAAGCAACATAAAAATCCAGACTCTGCAAAACTCTGCACGGCAACTGGACAAAAACATTAATGTCACAGATTTTAAAAATTCCAAGGAGTGACTATAACTAAATATTAAAAAATAATGTAAACATAATGTAAAAAAAAAATAACTGAAAATAGCAAATTCTCAGAGTGGAAAAAGTCACAGGCAGACATCTCGTTCTTCGGTAATGGCAGACTGAGCCTGTGTAGACCAAAATCCCCTCCGCTACAAACACACAGACATTTGGATGAACAGAATCAGAAAACTTGAAATAAATTCAATAGTTAAGTTAAAGGGATAAAGGGTTATCCCAGGCAACAGTGAGACCATGTCTCTACAGATCATTTTTTCTAGTTGGCTGGGCATGCTGGGCCACATCTGTGGTCCCAACTACTGGAAGACGGTGACAGGTGCATTGACTGCACCCAGGATTTAGAGGTTGCCGTGAGCTGTGATGACCCCACTGCTTTCTGGTGAGGGCAGCAAAGTGAGGCTTTGTCTCAAAAATCAAAAACCAAACACACAAAGAATTTATCTTCAGGTATCCAAACAAAAAAGGAGACAAATGGCAGAATCACAGGCCCGCAGGAGGGCACTGCTGCAGCCCAGCGGTGACACAGAAGTTAGGCGCAGACACTGATGCCTGGAGCCTGGGATGCACCTGCTTAGATGCAGGTGGGGTGGATTTGAACCTGGGAAAGACAGGGAGCTGGAGCTAAGACCTCTACATACAGAGAACTCTGGTGTACCTTCAGGATAAGAAGGACTAGAAGCCTGGCCTCGAATGTAGCAAGAAAGCTCATCTCTTCCTAAAGATACAGGTAAAAGGGAAATATTCACTGAATCAAATCCCCAAACACACGGAGTTTGAATTTACATCCCTGCCTTTGAGAAATCCCAAACCAAGAGACCAGACAAACCCCTGGACTGTTTTACAGAACCAAACACAATGTCATTCCACAGGGAAACTTTCAAATACTAGGAAAAAATGTGACTACCATAGAGGAAAACCAAAACCAGAATCCTGACTGGAGGGCAGCACATAATCCAGATAATAAATCACAAGAGAAAACAGTGCCCTTTACAGTGGACATACAGTGCTGGAAGAACCAGCAGACCTGACACTGGAATAAGTAGCTCCCAAAAGAATTTCAAGTAAGAGAACAATCTAAAAGAGACTATAAGGCCAGGCGTGGTGGCTCACGGCTGTGATCCCAGCACTCTAGGAGGTGCGGGCAGGAGGATCCCTTGAGCTCAGGAGCTCAAGACCAGCCTGAGCAAGAGTAAGATCCCCATCTCTGCTAAAAATAGAGAAATAAAAAAAAAAAAACAGCTGGGCATTATGGTGGGTGCCTGTAGTCCCAACTACTCAGGAGGCTGAGGCAGGAGGATCACTTGGGCCCAGATATTTGAAGTTTCAGTGAGCTGTGATGATAATGCCACAGCACTCTACTGGGGGCAACAGAGGGAAACTCAGTCTCAAAAAAAAAAAAATATCCATAGAATCTATAACAAAAGATTAGAGAGCCTAGAAGACAGAATAGGCAACCATGAAAAGGCACCAAATAGCACCTTTTAAAAATGAAAAAATAATCATAGCTCAAAGGATACTTTAAACAGTAGCACCAGTGAGGACACAATTATTTAGCTGGAAAATCATTCTGAATAATTACCCAAATGCCCCTTTAAAATATATTCACTTGGAAAATAACACAGAGGTAACTGACCTAAGAGGAAAACAAGAATGTCTAACAAATATCTAACAAGAATTCTAAACAAAAGAATAAAGAAAATGGAGGCATGACAATATATGATGAAATAACACTACAGATTTCTAAAAATTCAAAAAACACAGGAATCATCTGATTACAAAGCAGAAGAAACCCCAAGAGCACAGAAAGCCAAACCCAGGCCCAAGCATCCCACAGGGAAACTGCAGAACCCCCAAGACAGACAAGATCTTAGACCCAAGAAAAAGCAAGCCGGGGCACCAACGGTGGAGACCAGAGTGAAACAACATTTTCCAGCACAGCAGAGCGACCGTCGACTCTGTAACCCGAACCCAGTTAAGGCAGACTTTGAATAACTGGAAGGGGGAACTGGAATGGTCCTCACACAAAGAACGATGAATGCCTGAAGTGGGATCCAATCCCCTTCCTTGATTAGCTCACATTATATGCCCATGGCAAAATATCACATGTGCCCTATGCAGGTAATACAACTATTATGCACCATAACAATTAAGAATTCCTATGTGGCAAGATTCTACCCAATGGGCACAATGCATGGACGGATACCACACCCCTGGGTTAGAGGTTCTTTACAACTGGAACTTTACCTTGGAAGTGAGAACAATGTAATCTAAAAATTTATACCGTCATATTAATTTGAATTAAGAAAATGAAACAGACTAGGTGATATTATCTTTCAAAATAACGCAAAGAAATTATTCTCAGCTTAGAATTCTGCTTCTTAGTCTATTATCCAAATGTTAGGATGAAAAACAGTTCCAAACAAAAAAAAAAAAAAAAGACTTACAGATTGTTATCATTTGCACGGGTAGGTCAAAGAACTGCAGATAATCCCTATAGCTACAATGGTTCAACTTACAATTTTTCAACTTTGTGAGCATTCTAACGCAATACACAATGTAAACACATTTTCAGCTTATGAAGGGATTACTGCACCACAACCCCACGGTCAGGCAAGGAACATTTTCTTCCACAAGAAAGTTTGAATCCAAAGGAAGGAGAAGGGTGTAAGAAGCAGCCCTGGAAACAGAAAATGTGCGTAAATGTGAGCATGGACTGTAAAAACAGCAAACAAAAGAAAAAAGGAATAGTACAGAAAATGATGTGGATGTATAAAAATGTGGTGGAACTACATCATTACAATATGAAGAACGACCACAATTTTAACATTAAAGGGCCTTACATTATTCAAGAGAAGATATTTTTATTAATTCCATTTAAGACAAAATACCAATGTTAAAAACATAAAAATAGGCATTAAAAGAACAGAAATGAAGTGTGCTAAATTCAAGTTGATAGATGAAAAAGAGAATGCAGAAACCCTATAAATACAATAAGAACAGGAAATAATGATACAACCTAGAACTGCAGAGAGAAGAGGGCAAGGTCCAGGACACGTGGTCCAGTGAGGAGGACGCCAGACCACAGACCAGCGGGGAAAACCTGGCAGAACGCGCGTGGAGGGAAGGAGCACGGTCATAGCCAGTTTTCCCTGGCCAGGGACTCTGAAAGGAAGCGCCAAGTGCAGCTGCATTCAGGGCTGCAGGAAGAGCCAGAAGGATGCAGAAGTGGCCGAAGGGAAAGTGAGCTGCAACATGAGGGGCAGCTCAGAGCTTCCCAGAATTGTGTTGAGATGGCTCAACCCTCATACCCCGTGGAGCAGGTGTTAGACACGAGCCACCTGGAGTAACGTGACCTTCTTTAGCTCAGGCAGTCACTGAAGGTCAGACCTTTCACTGGGCACCACCAGAAGCTGGGCAACAGGTTCCTCCTTGAAGAAGGATTTGACACTTTACAGTGTCTGCCTAATTACCACAAGGTGGCTACAACAACCAGTTGTCCTGTGGTCAACAGCATCCTACAGCTGCAAACTGTGCTGCTTGAATTTCCTTAGAAAGGGCATGGGGTGAAGATTTGTGCCGTGATAAGGAAATTAGATGAGTCCAAATTACTAACCCTCGGGTCTTCTGACTCAAGGCCTGTCTGTGCTCCTCTTGTTCCCTAACCAAATTTAATATTAAGAGCGACCTGGAACTCTCTGTCCCTTCACGTTTTAAAAGCTAAGTTTCTAAACTAACGTGGAAATACCACTGCTGTGTGCCTAGTATCTTCACCAAACAAATCCTTCCTTGCACATACACAGCACCTGTTAATATTAAATACCTATCTCTAGACAGGCAAGGAATTCCAAGATCAGAAAACCATGCATGACTGATTTCTTATTTCTCAAATTAAAACCAACCTTATTCCAAAAGCAAATGGACATGTCCAAGTGCATACCATCTAGAGAAATTTTAGATAATTCATCTTTGCAAAACATGTCAAGCCAGAAATAAACTGAGAAGCAAATCAGGTGAGAAAAATACAAGTAGATACATCGCAAAAGTGCGCCGCTCACAACTGCAACAGGGAACCTTGACGGATGGTAGGTAAACAGCCTCCCATCTCAACAATTCCAGTCTGCTTAACAATCCTACTTGATTTGTCTACGTTAACAAATTGACATTCTGTTGCTTAAAAAATAAAAATTAATAGAAACACCTAGCAAATATGTTACTAGCCAAGTCCTACGAGGAAACCATCCTTTTGAGATTTGTCAGAAAACAGGGGAAGTGCCCAAGGCAGAAAGGCAGCAGAATTTCCTTCCCCTGAACTGAAACCACTGGCTTCATCCACCTTCTTGTCAATTCACCTCCAGATAAATTCCAAACGCTTCCCTGGAACTGAGGTTGTAGGTAAAAAAACTTTGAAGTCCTTAAATTGTTTTGTTTTTGTGAAAATTATTAACCCAACAACCAGCTTTTAGCAAAAGGAAGAGTTTATGATCTACTTTTAAAAGAAAAACAGCATATGAACTTTAATTATTTTTTTAGTTTTTTTAATATTTATTATGCCTTTGATTTCTACAGTGTAGCCCAGAGCTTTCAAACAGCTGAAGACTTCTGAATTTAAACCGTGTGCGTGAGTCAAAGGACAGTCATGGCACAGGGGTCTCAGCCGCGCCGAACGCGCATCCTGACCGTTCTGTCCGGGGCCTTCACTGTGTGTGGCATGAACCTCGTGCAAGTACGATGCAATTTCAGGTGAGAGTCTCAACGCCCGGCTTGCACACCAGGCAGGCACACGTGTCACGCGTGTGCACAGTACCACGGGCCACACTGAAATCAGCTATTCTGCGCGCTCCTCCTGGCACCTGCTTTAAAGCTGGTGGCTACGGTGGGTTCCAATTTTGTTTGTAGAATGGCCCAAGGAAGGAGGCCCAAAACCAGCAGGAGGGTGGGAGGAGAGACAAGGCAAGGAGGAGAGGGTCAGAAGGGATCCCCGGCACACACAAACACACACACAGCTTGGACAAGGCCAGGCTCCCCACCGACACCTCAGAGCCTCGCAAAGTTCCCGCGGAGCGTCCCCAGGCGAAGCTCGAGGACGCCCCTCTCGGGGCCACCGGGGCGCGCACAGCCGTCCTGGGGCCGCCGCCCGCAAACTCGGGGACTTCGTGCTCCCGCGCCCACCATCACCCACCCCCGCCTCCCCCGGCGGATCTCGCCTCTCCGCGACCTCCCTCGGGCTCCCTCTCTTTCCCGAGGACTTGCCAGAGGTCCAAGGGCGAAGGCAGAGAGGACAAGGGCCAGGGGAAGCGGCCGGCCGGGAATCTAGCAGGAGGTGCCAGCGACGCGGTCAGGAGACCAGCCTGGCCCGCCATCAGCCCTCAGCTCCCCACACGCCCCACTGCAGCTGCGGTGTGAGCCAGTGGGAGAAGGACAGGTCAGCTCCCGGGCCGCCCTTACCTCAGGCCGCTGTCCTCGGGCCCCTGTCCCCGGACCCAGCGGAGCCGCCGCCTCCCGCCGCACTGCGCGGCCGCTGCGCCGCGGGCTCCGGGCGCCGGCTCGGTTCGCGGCTCTGGCCGGCGCGGCCCGGGTGCCAGCGAGCGCGCCGCCCCCGCCGGGAGCAGAGCCGGCTGGAGGACGCCCGCGCAGCCCGGCCGGCGGCGGAGGTGCGGACGCGGCGAGCGGCCGGCTCGGGGACCGGCCAGGGCCACGCAGAGCTGGCTCCGCGCCCCGAGCGTCGCCTCGGAGCCTCTCGCCCCCGCCCTCCCACCACCCCGCGGGGAGACAGGTGGCGGGTGCCCTCGTCGCCCGCTGTGGGGAATGACAATGTGCCCGCACTGCGCGGACAGGATTCCTCACAGTGGCGCTCCCCGCTGAGGCCACCACCTGTCGGCTCTGTGGAGCAGGGCGCCATTCCCGGGCAGCTGGCCGCCCCCGGGGCGCCTCTCGGTTGATCCCCCACCTACCTCCCCGACCACCCGCAGCACTCCACCGCACGGTACCAAGGAGTTTGCAGAACAGCCCTGTGTCCCCGCCTGAGCTCACGGCAACGTCCCCATCCCGAGCGGAAGGACCCGAAGGACGGCGCGCAGCCCTGCGCACCCCCGAGCCGGACGCAGAAATCCCGCTGTGAACCGGCGCGCTGACCGCAGCCCGCGCTCGGAATCCGCGCGCCCCCACCCCCACCCCGCGTGCTCGCGCCCATTCGCGGCCCCGGAGCGCTCGGTCACTGCTGCCCACCTGCCGGGAGCCCAGGACGCAGCTCCTGCTACGGGGCCGCAGAGCTGGGCTTGGGGCGGCCCGGAGGTAGGGGGCGCGTGAGAGGAGCAGGCCGGGGGCGCCCGCAGGTCTGCGGGGCCACAAGGAGCTCCTGGGAGTGGACAGGCGCGGGTCACACGCGCCCTCTGGGGAGGCGCCCCTCCGGGATGGCTCCTAAGGGGTCTGCAACGGGATTCGGGGGATGGAGCCACAGGGGCCAGGACCTAACTGATGCTGCTGTGAGAACGCAGTTGGCTGCAGTCCTGTGTGTGTGTGCACGTGTGTGTGGTGTGTGCGTGTGTGCTGCGTGTAGTGTGTGTCTGCAACGCATGTGTGTGCCTGTGTGTATATGTGTGGTGTGATTGGTATGTGGTATGTGTACTGTGTGTGCACCTGTGCCTGCATGTGTGCAGTGTGTGTGGTGCGTGTGTGCACGTGTGTATGGTGTGTGTGCATAGATGGGTGTGGCGTACACATGTGTGTGCATTTGGTGTGGGTGCATGTGTGTGTGGTTTGTGCATGTAGGTGGGGCTGTGGTGTACGTGTGTGCATGTGCATGTGTGTATATGTGTCATGAGTTTGGTGTGTACTGTGTGTGCACCTGTGCCTGCATGTGTGTGGTACATGTAGTGTGTATATGTGTGGGGTGTGGGGTGCACGTGTGTATGGTGTGCGTGTGTGGTGTGGGTGCATGTGTGTGTGGTGTGTGCATGTACGTGGGGCTGTGGTGTACGTGTGTGCACGTATGTGCATGGACAGCCCAGGAGGGCTGTGAGAAAGTGCAGGCTTCCTTTCACTGGGCGCCTCTACTTTCAGTCAGAGGAAAGGAAAAGGAAGATGGCATGGGGGAGGGGGTACGTTGACTACTGAACCACTAAACTTGCCAGAGACCAGAAGGACTTCTGTGGATAAAACTGGCCCATTTCTCGATTCATCCCAGTAAACATCTCTGCCCACCCATTTTGCACTGAGCACAATATAGACTCCCAGAAGTGGGGTGCGGGGATGATTAGGATACAGTTTTTGCACCCAAGGAGTTCTGTGGCTAATGACAGAAACAACTACAAAAGCCCAAAAAGAACAGTGGAAGGTTTACACGGCAGAAGCACATACCAACTACATAGAGAAAGGGATTTTTTCCCCATGCAAGAGGGGAATGGGTCAGGGAATCAAATCCCATCTGAGCTGTGCACTGAAGGACACGGTGGCTCACCAGAGAAACGGCAATAGCCTGCCCACACAAGGAAAGTCAGGCCTGAGAGCTGACCCAGGGAGGGACTTGCTGGGCTTCTCCCCAAGCTTTTGAAGGAAACATTCTCAAGCACTAGCTCTTGACACGCAGAACACTCAGTTCTCCCCACATGAGACGTTGCCAAGTGCTCCTTGGTTATTCTGTCTTCTTGCACCATCTGCTTAACTCTGCACCACACACCTGCCCCATTACCTTGAAAATTGAGCTCAAAGCCGAAACTAATAACAGTGAAGCTATTACATCTGGAGGGAAGCCGAACAAATTCTGTGACGCAGTCATAGTTCCAACAGTTTCCATCTGTTAAATGATGACAATGTAATCTCTTTTTCTGAATTGCAGTGAGGATTACTTATACTTATTAACTATAAAGTCATCATTGCCCAAAGAGAGTGTGGATGGGAACCTAACTTGTGATTCAATATAACAAAAAAAAGAAAAAGATCTAGTTTGAGTGGCATGCTCTTCCTTTCTGAATATGAGCACTTTGAAAGGTATTTATGATTACTGAAGTTCCAAGGTTATTACATCATTTTCATAAAAATATATCCAAAGTGTTCCTATTGCAGAAAGAATTAAATAAAATCCACTGTGGAGATGATGCCCTCCATGTAATCATCTTTCCCATCTCTTCCTAGAAATTATATAAACTAACAAAATGAATGAGGAAAAAAATGTGAGATGCCATTTCCAGCAAACTTACACAGATTTTTACCCACAAATTCCAGAGTGCTTGTAAAGGTTGCCAAAGCAGCTGAGTTTGGGCAGAAGTCATGTGGAAAAGACCCAAGGAGAGGCAGAGGCAACCAGCACTAGGTAAATCGGAAAGTGTCAGCAGAAACAAGGTTTATCATAAAGTGCAAAAGCCATGTCTCAAAAACTGAAGCAGAAGCAGAAAGAAAAACACAAAAGAGACACAGTTTCCAGAGCAGCAAATCTCAGGGTCAGCAAAACTGTCATCCTTGAAGACGATTAAATCACTATGAAATATGGAAGTCCTATCGCTTCTTCCTAAGAACTGGGGATCACAGAACTATTGGCAAAAAGTCTCCTAGACTAATTCTCTTCAGAGAAGCAAAGGAAGTGGCTAGGTACACAGGCCATAATTATGGGAAATGGTCAAGAAACCTCCCAGCTGGTTGCCTCTGGTTTGCTGTTATTGTTGTCTTCTCAGTGACCTTGTAAGCATTTATTTATTTTTATTTCAGAGTACTATAGGGGTGTGTACACATTTTGGTCACATAATTTGCATTTGTGCATTTTAAGCCAATGTTGTAAGTGAGGCCCTCATGCAGAATATGTGTATCATACCCCTTAGGTGTTAGAAGGTACCTCCCCCTTTTTGATTTCTGTTGAGTTTTCAAAAGATTCTTCCAATAAAATGACGTTGTAGACCCAAGTTATCAAAATCTGAGAGCCTTAACTCATAGCCTTAAATGCCGACATCCAAAAGACAAAAAGATCACAAATCAGCAGCCTAGAGAATTTTCTTGAGGAACCAGAGAAGGAGGCACAACCCACCCCCAAATGCAGCAGAAGGAGAGACAAACCCAAGCTCAGAGCAGAACTAAATGAAAATGAGAACGAATAAAACCGCACAGAAGACGCAAGAAGCAGAAAGTTGGCTCTTAGGAAAGATAAACAGACTGACAAGCGCCTTGATAACTAGGAAGAGAAAAGGGGGATTCTAACAAGCTCAGTTCAAGACGGAGAAGCAGCAGCCACAACTGATATCAGGGAAGTACGAAACGTCATTTCAAGCATAGCAAAAATCTCTGTACCCATAAATTAGAAAATGGACAAATTCTTGGACACACACTCCACTGGCTCAATCAGGATGAAATAGAACTCCTAAACAGACCACTATCCACCATCAAAATTGAAGCAACAATAAAAATCTTTGAACTACAAAATGTCCCAGACCAGACAGTTTCACGCCCGAATTTTACCAAACTTACAAAGAGGAGCTTGTACCTGCATTGCAGAAATTATTCCATAACATTGAGAAAGAAGGAATCTTCCCCCATCTCATGCTATGAAGCCAATATCACCTTGACACCACAGCCAGGAAAGGACACAACTAAATAAGAGGGCTATAGACCAATATCCCTGAGAATATAAATGCAAAAGTTATCAATAAAATCATACCAAAACAAATTCAGAATTACATCAAAAAAAAGAAAAAGAAATTTAAAAAAGACACAGAAAAGGAAATCAAAAAAAAGAAAAAGCCCAGTGAAGTGGGTTTCACCCCAGAGATGCAAGGATGGTTCAACATATTCAAATCTATAAGTGTGATTCACCAAATTTTGTTTTAGATGCAAAAACAAAAACCATATGATCCTGTAACTGATGCAGAAAAGCATTTGACAAAATTCAGCACCGTTTCATGATAAGAACACTCAACAAAATCAGTATAGATGGGACATAACAAAATAATTAAAACTATCTGACAAACCCACAGCCAATATTGTATTGAAGGGAGGGGGATCAGAAGTGTCCCACTTAGATCTGGGACCACCGTGCCAAAAGTCCCAGCCAGAGCAATCAGGCAAGAGAAGGAAATCAGGGGATCCACCTGGGAAAGAAGAGACTGGACTATTGCTCTCTGCTGACAATATGATCTGCTATCTAGAAAACCCCAACGATGCAACCAAGAGACTCCTGGAATTGATAAATAAATTCTGCAAAGCCTCCAGTGACAAAAACAAGGTCCACAAACTGTTAGTTTTCATATATGCCTACAACAGTCAAGCTGAGAATCAAATCAAAGAGGAAATATCTTTCAGAGTAGCAACAAAGAAAATTAAATACCCAGGAAGGTACATATTTAACTTTAAGGCAGTGAAGACCTCTCTGGGGAGGGAGTCATTCAACCCACGGGGGGCTGAGCGCAGGAGGGAAGAAAATCCTCCTGCTTCTCAACTGCTTGAGCAGTGACATGCGCTTTCTCCTGCTCTCAGTCTGGGACTTGCACCATCGCCCCCCGCCCCCGTTCTCAAGCCTATGTACTTGGACTAGAATTCATGCCATCCACTCTCCTGGTTCTTGGGCCTCTGTACTCAGACTAGAAATGAAACACCAGCTTTCTGAGTCTCCAGGCTGCAGAAGGAAGATTGTCAAACTTCTCAGTCTCCAAAACCATGTGCGCCAGCTCTGTGTAATAATATCACGTACGACCTACTGGCTCTCTTCCTCGGGAGAACTCTAATTAATGTACAGGTAAATCCTGTGAGATTGTCTGGAAAGTCCGAGCAAATCGATTAATGACTACTACAGACAGTAAGTATTGTATCACTACACAGAAAAACAGCTATTATGTATACAAAGAACAAGTTAAACGACATGATGAAAAAATATCTCACATTAGGAGCAAAAAGCTGAAATATGTAAGAATAACCTTATCAAAAAGTGGGTGAGACCCCAGGAGCCACATAGCAACGCTTTTGTCAGCAGTGGCAGACGATGACAATGGTCCCGTAAGGTATAGCAGAACTTCCCCCATTTCTTGTTACCTTGTGTGTTGTATTTTTACTGTGTCTTTCCTATGTTTAGCTACAGTATCTATGTTTAGATACTGTTTTCCGTTGTGTTACAGTTGTCCACAGGACTCAGTACGGTCTCACGCTGCACAGCCACACAGCCTAGGAGCAGCAGGCTGCACCGTTCAGGCTCCTGAAGAGGCCTCTGATGCTGGCACGGCCTGAACTCACCTGTCAACACAGCCTCAGAGCACAGCGTTTGGTGACACCTGACTACAAACAGAAGACTTGTCTGACCACTGAAGGATGCTCTGGAGGTGTGAACAGATGGAAAAACATTCCGTGTTCTTCAGTAAGTAGATCCAACATAATAAATACGACAATTCTAAATTAACTTATAAAATTGAAGAAATTCCTCCAGAATGGAAGATTTTAGAACTAGAAAGCTATTTCAAAATCTCACGTGAAGGCATAAACAAGAAAAGTTCTTGAAGAAAACATAGACAAAAACCAACTTAAATGTAAAATCCATAAAAAGTAGATTGAAAAGTTTGATTATATAAGAAAAAGAAAACTTCTGTATGTTCAAAATAAAAACTAACTTTAGAAAGGGACAATACACTTCTACACTGCTGGTGGGAATGCAAACTAATACACTCCTTTTGGAAGGATGTTTGGAGAATACTTAGAGATTTAAAAATAGACCTGTCATTTGATCCTATATTTCCTTCACTAGGTATATACCCAGAAAACCAAAAACCACATTATAACAAAGATATCTGTACCATAATGTTTATTGCAGCCCAATTCATAATTGCTAAGTCATGGAAGAAGCCCAAGTGCCCATTGACCCACAAATGGATTAATAAATTGTGGTACATGTACACCATGGAATACTACGCAGCCTTAAAGAAAGATGGAGACTTTACCTCTTTCATGTTTATATGGATGAAGCTGGAACATATTCTTCTTAGCAAAGTATCTCAAGAATGGAAGAAAAAGTATCCAATGTACTCAGCCCTACTATGAAGCTATATATGAAGGCTATAACCCAATTATAGCACAAGAATATGAGGAAAGGGGCAAGGGAGTGGGGGGAGGGGGGAGTGTGGATGGAGGGAGGGTGATTGGTGGGATCACACCTACAGTGCATCTTAGAAGGGTACAAGTGAAACTTATTAAATGCAGAGTACAAATATCTTCATACAATAACTAGGAAAGTGTCATGAAGGGTATGTTAAACAATTGGATGAAAATGTTTCAGATTGTATATGAAGCCAGCACATTGTACCCCACGGTTGCACTAATGTACTCAGCTATGATTTAATAAAAAAAAAAAAAAAAACTGTATCAGTGACTGGAGACCAAGAACCCTGCATTATAAGATAAGCCTTTTGCTGGGAAAAAAAATTAAAAGGGACAATAAACAAACAGCAGAAGCAAAATCAAAAGCAATGAACAAACTGGATAAAGTATTCGAAAATGTGGAAGATCCTCTTGCAAGCTGCTTTGGCAAGTAATCTATATCTGCTTATGTTAAAAATGCATGAGTACTCTAACCCAGAAGTCTCATTTTTAATATGTGTCAATTATTACATATATTGAATATATTAAACCAAATATACTGACAGTTACTAAAGTTGGTTAAAAAATTTATATGTATATGCCTTGTGTAAGACATATATATATATATAAATTATTTGTAGCAACATTGCTAGGAATAACAGCAGATTGGAAGTAGTCCAAATGTTTTTCTACAAAGATGCAGCCACACAATGAATATGGCTACGCAGATATAAAAAATAAGAGGAATCTTTCCATGTACTAACATGGAAACTTTTCCCAAGATACATCACTGAGTCAAAAAGGTAGTAGGTTATCTTTGGGCCACTAAGGGATCAATGTAAGAATATATATTTGTCTAAATTGAATATTCATTTTCAAAATCTCTGAAAGGGCACCCAATGGACAAAGTAGTGACCTCTGAAAGTAGAATGGAATCTTGGATGTGGGTGATGAGATTTGCAGTGAGTTTTTGTATTATTTGACTTGAAAACCATGATGATTTCATCTATTTAAACACTACATGAAATCAAGTTAAAAGTCTTTAGATGTTCTGTGAATTACGTGTTTTCATCGCCGTGTTCTCTTTAATGCTGGGGAATTTGATGTGCCACAGAACAATGGAGTGCTACAGGTGGTTTCTTTCTATGAAAAGGTCAAACTAATTTTCACATGAAGAGTATAATCATGGCATCAAGTGTGATTCATGTGGTTATTTCAGGAATGTATCTTTCATTTTTATTAATTAATCATATATTCAAGTGTCAAAAGGAGTGACAACTCCTAAAGAAATGGTCTATTTATCCACATCCCTGTTGAAAGCCTCTTTTATATCAGGCTTTAGGCCAAGAGTGGCTGACATCAAACATGAAGTGGAGCCTAACCACTTAATAAACTTGCAGCATCTATTAATATAAATTCAACTCCGCTATTCTCAAACCTCAGCCCTTAAATGGGAATAGAGTCATCCTCTGATACGTCAACCTCAGAAGAATGTACAGCTCACCTCATCAACAGCCACTGGCAAAAATTCAAGGTGAGGGTCACTGTCGCAGCCTGGGAAGCTGCAGGCTGCTCTGGTTTCACCTGTGTGACCCACCTTTCAGCAGAGGAAGTGTAAGCTGGCAATGATTTACTCTGACAGGAAGGCGTGGCTTCAAGGCAATTCAAAGCTTTGTTTTCCCCTGCAATCTCCACCTAAATTAAACTATAGCTCCTCCTGCTTTTCTAAATACTAATATAGTTTCGGACATACAATGTTTGAAAATTAAGCTAATTCCATCTCCTGGAAGAGCCAGAACAGCAGCAATATCACCAAAGTTGGCAGTCTTTGTTAGACTGGGTTATGCAATTTCTCAGGCTATACAATCTTCCTAATACCGCAGCCCTTTAACATAGTTCCTGGGGGCCGCAACCCACAGGTGGAGAACCGCTGCTATCAAGTTTCTTTGGCAGCACAAGTGGCCAGGATTTTGTCCAGCTCTGAAAAGCTGCGATGCGTAATATGTAATCGTACATACAATCGTATGTACCCCAGAGAATGGTCAGTAGGTGTGAGTCATTCCCATATCTCCTGACCAGTGAGCAGAACCAGTTCACCTGTCCACAACAAAACCAGCTACATCAAAATTGTTTTCTCAGAATTTTCAGAATTCTGAATGTTTTATTAACCAACAGTCTGATATTGTCTGATAATTTGCATTTTCTTAACATTTTCAAAGAAGTTATAGCAATATGTGTTTAGCAAATGATTTGCGGTAGTAACTTATAGTCTAATCATAGCACTATCAAGGTTATTCCATAGATAGGGAAGAAAACATCTTATTTTTGAAGATAACATTGAAAAATAAGCATTAAACATAGCATTTGAATAAATATCTAAATGTTTAACTAAAACACGTTTTAATAAAATAAATATTAAATCATAACTTTTTTTTTTTGAGACAGAGCCTCTAGCTGTCACCCTGGATAGAGTGCTGTGGCATCACAGCTCACAGCAACTTCCAATTCCTGGGCTCAAGCGAGTCTCCTGCCTCCTCCTCCCAAGTAGCTGGGACTACAGGCGCCCACCACAACACCCGGCCATTTTTTGGTTGCAGCCGTCATTGTTGTTTGGCGGGCCCGGGCTGGATTCGAACCCTCCAGCTCAGGTGCACATGGCTGGCGCCTTAGCCCGTTGAGCCACAGGCGCCGAGCCTAAATGATAACATTTAAAAGATAAAAAAGAAAGCCTTATTTAAAAAGAATGTTGTAAGAGAAGACTTTTTCCTGTGTTCATTCATCAAACAAATAACACATATGAACATCCCTCTGTGCCATAAACGAGGCTAAGTGCTGAGAATATAGTGTTCAAAGGGTATGCTCAAAGCCTGGCAAAAACTATAAATGGCCAGAGTTAGCATGTGCCTACTCCAAACAGAATTTGCCAAGGGACATTTAGCCAAGTACCTGGGTTCTGCTGCCTTTTCTAGGAAAAGCACAGCTATAATTTGGCTATAGTAACTTAAGATGCACAGGTCCAAGAGTTAAGTCCAAAGCCAAATTCCAGAGTTCAGGTGCAGAGGTCCAAGCTCAGCTGTGAACAAAGATATGGTGAAACTCACCCATCTTTCTGTCTGGTCACTCGGCTCTGGTTTCTAGAACTGCTTGATGACCTAATATGAGAATCAGTGAAGTGGCTTCCACTTGGAAGGTGGAAGGTGATTCCAAATTAACAGGCATATTCAGCATTGCAGTTAATAACAGCCATAATTGTCTAAGGTCACCTCTGTAGATTGAGAGGCAAGGGCTTTTGTGAGCCGTAAAATGTGAGCACTTGTACCTCGTTTTACAACTCAGTCACAGATCTAAGTAAACATAATAATACGAAGTTCATGGGTCTACAGCTCAACAGCTTCCCAGTGGAGACGAAAGAAACTGATTTGAACTGCTGAATAGACACGAACGAAACGGACTGACAAACTGGGTTTTCTCTCCACTCACCAGGAGAGCTGGGTTTTCCTCGTCTTTCCACAACCATCCCAAATGGTCAGAACAAAGCCAAATTCACAGTTTTAACTTTTCATGGCTAATAACATACCAGCCAGGAGGAAAACAGGGGAGAAGGATGGGGGTGGGATTGAAAGTAGAGGGAAAAACTTGGAGAGTCAGAAAAGCTTAAAGTTCTCTTCACATTTGAAATTCATAGCTGGACCCCAGAAAAAAGTGTGTCTGGCCTGAAGGAGCATCTGCCCACAGGTGTGAGGCACGGCAGGGAGATTTACTTTCCTCTACTGGGGGGCTTGCTTGGCACATAGACGATGACCTCCAACCCTGTTAAGAACAATTCTCAAAGTACTTTTTATAAATAATTTCATACAAATGTAAGACAAATATGTCAGAGATTTTACTTAACTTATGAATTAACAAGGAAGACATTAAAGATATTAAAATAGCCCCAAAGAACATTTTGGGAGCCATACAGGGAACTTAATAAGGGAATATTAGGAAAAGAAACCTGCTTAGATGCAGAAGTTGATAATGTCTTCAGGGGCAATAAATTGTGAGTTTTGCTGCTGTGTCTGTTCTGTTGGACAGAATTCATTTGAGTCTCTACTGGACAAAACATATAATTTCCCTTCTGCTCCCACCGAGTTATAAAACAGCCTGGTTGATGGAAAGCCGGGAAAGATGGAAACTGCCCTGAAGGACACCAGAAGCCTCTTTGCCCATTTCCAACTTTCCAATAGTTTTTCCAGTTATCTATTTCATTATACTTACTCCTTTTTACCTTGCATGAGATTAACAGGTGCATAAGTCTTTTCTTGATCTAAGCTCAGACCTTGTTTTTTTATGATTTTCTGCTTGATTCTCTCTCCAGGAAATGAGAACTCTCTCCACAGTTCCAAAGTGGGTCTGACTGGGCGGGCCCATATTTTGGCCCAGGCGGAAGGCTTTGGTCAGCTATGGATGAGATCTTTGAGGTCTCTCCTGCTCCCAGTTTAATTTGCTACAACTGGAGGGCAGCCAAGGCAGGTGTGGAAACTGTAACTGAAGTGAGGAGCTAAAGGTGGGGCCGGGACAGTGTCCAAAAGCATGGTAAGAATGTGTCAAGAAGACACTCAGTCCCCTGTACAGGGACCGAGGAAGACCTCAGAGAGAGCAGGGCTTTCCAGATGTCAGTGATTCCCGGGCTGAGAAGCACACCACACCAGGGCTGAGTCAGGAATCCCTGACCCTGGTCACCAGCTCCTTTCCCTTCCTCCCCACCCTTCTCATCTCTCTTTCTAGGGACCCTCTTCTTACCTTTTCCCCAAGCCCACATGTAGTTCTAGCCATTTCTTCTGGAAAATACCTAAGCTGTCTCTAAGGTACTTACGCTCGTTAGTTTTTAAGTATAGTGATTGACTGTGCTCAGGTCTTCGGGCGCAGGCATTCAGAGCTAACAGAGAGCATGACTTCCTGTGGATCAGATAAACACCTGCCCATCTTTTAGTTAGTCTGCAAAGTAATGATATCTTGGAGGAGTGAAATGGAACAATTTTGTAAGATTAAAATCTTATTATAATAAGCCATTGGGAGCATGATTGTGCAGAAGTGATGCATTTTTAAATTCTTTGCAACTATTATAACAGTTTAGAGATTATTAATATAGGAAGAATATTAAACATGTAATTTGCTTCTCATATTTTATTGCCCTGGTTTATATTCTGTGTTTTGGTAAGTTTAAGTGAGTTGGGACTCTTTGAAGCCAGTAAAATATTTTGCTATCTTGGTAGTTATGCTGCCAAAAAGGCTTAGGAGAGTTGATCTTACCAATGCTTCCATGAATTTGTTCCAAGGACTCTTTAAAGAAGTGACTTCAGAAATGGCCTTTAGAGGTGGAGACAAAAGCATAACAGGGAAGAGAACGAGAAAGAAACGTTACATTTTAAAATGTTTCTCAGGTGCTTCTGACACTCTTGCTGTGGGCTCCTGTTGAGAACTGCCAAGTGAAAGTGTTTGGAATGATGACTACAGTTCACACACATTGTGTAGGCCTTACAGAGTAAGCTTTTGGAAACCAATTTTAAAAGATGTGGCTCTAGGATGGTGCCTGTGGCTCAAAGGAGTAGGGTGCTGGCCCCATATGCCAGAGATGGTGGGTTCAAACCCAGCCACAGCCAAAAACTACAAAAAAAAAAAAAAGATGCAGCTCTAGAAGACTTAAACAATAATAGGCTAATAATAAAAAGAAGTTAAAATGCTGACTCCTAGGTTTAGAAATCAAGGCTTATTGTCTTGCCTCTGCTTTTAAGAAAAAGCACAGGTAAATTTGGGGGAAGTTCTAGTTTATGTTTTTCTTTATATCAGGTTTCTCAGTAGAAAAAGCAAAAAAAAAATATGATTCCTTGAAAGATTATTTGTAAAACTATTTGTTTTCACACATATACAAAAAGGTCAATGTTTCTGATTCCCTTGGATTTGGGTCTAATCAAGAAGTAAACTGCTCACTGATACTTCTATAAGAGACCAAATCACACACCTACATCCAGTCTCTGAACAATTCTCCACTAAGATAACTTTTAATTTTTCATCATCTGTTTATTGAGCATTCTTGGTATTTGAAAGCAATTAATTCTTGACAAATGCCCAGATGATTCATGTGTGTCCTACCCAATGTTTTTCAGAGTCTCTGAAGAGTAATACATTAATATCTTTAAAAAAAAAAAAAAAAAAAGGCAAGCTTTCCCAGCAGCATAGCAAAGTAACTTCGAGAGTACAGTCTTGGTGGCCACTATTATGTCATGAAAAAGATAGATATGGCTGACTGCAAAATTATTGAGATAGAAGGCCACACAGACTGTGGCTCCAAGCAGCAGACCACAGCTTCTGAGAATAAGTCATAAGGAATTAATAAAAGAGAGCTCTTCTTTAACCCTGCTCCCTGTGTGCTTTCTGAGGTTGTGCAGAACGTGTGCTTCTACAATAATAAATCCTTTTCTGCGGGATGACTCGATTCTAACATTCAAAGTGGTTTCCCACAAAGGAAAAACAAAACCACAGCCGCTCCAAGGCCCAGGTGGTGACATTAAAGAGGCCGTGTGGCGTCTTGAAGGGGGACTCAGGGTGGAAATGTGAACAAGGCTTTCACTTTCACTGGGTCTGTGTGGGCCAATTATGTGATTCTCTTTAGGCTAGTTTTCCTTTTTCTGAAAACTAAAATACAGTGGAACTTCTGTAAGCTGACACTCACTCTAGGGACTGTAACACACTGGTCAACACACAGAGGTGGTGACCATGACAAGTGACAAGCTGGGCCTGCTGCACTGATGCGCACATGTGGTGCGAGTCTGCTCTGGAAATCAGGGTGATGTAGGAGGAGGCCCATGTCAGGCTGGGGTCGGGATGCAGTCTGTGTCAGGCTGAGGTCAGTGTCGGGATGTGGTCAGTGTCGGGCTGTGGTCAGTGTCGGGAGATGGTCAGGGTCAGGCTGTGGTCAGTGTTGGGCTGTGGTTAGTGTTGGGCTGTGGTCAGTGTTGGGCTGTGGTCAGTGTCAGGCTGTGGTCAGTGTCGGGAAATGGTCAGGGTCGGGCTGTGGTCAGTGTCAGGCTGTGGTCAGTGTTGGGCTGTGGTCAGTGTCATCTGAAGTCAGTGTCAGGAGATGGTCAGGGTCGGGCTGTGGTCAGTGTCATCTGAGGTCAGTGTCCGGCTGAGGTCAGTGTCAGGGTGTGGTCAGTGTCAGGCTGTGGTCAGTGTCAGGGTGTGGTCAGTGTCAGGAGATGGTCAGGGTCAGGCTGTGGTCAGTGTCCGGATGTGCTTAGCTGTGGGTGTTTCCTGGACTACGTTCTTATCTACTTCACATCTTTTTTTTTTTAGAGACAGAGTCTCACTTTATCACCCTCAGTGGACTGCCGTGGTGTCACACAGCTCACAGCAACCTCCAACTCCTGGGCCCAGGCGATTTTCTTGCCTCAGCCTCCCGATTAGCTGGGACTACAGGTGCCCGCCACAACGCCCGGCTATTTTGTTGTTGTTGTTACAGTTCAGCCGGCGTGTTTGAAACCGCCACCCTCGGCATATGGGGCCGGAGTCCTACTCACTGAGCCACAGACACCACCCCTTCACATCATGTTTAAGGTTCAGGTAAGAAAACTCGCATGATAACATCCAGTAACTGTAAAGCAACGATATCTAATTTACTACATAAATATAAGAAAATGCAACTATAAGGATGCCAAGAGGTTTCTTATCCAAAACAAAGCTCAATCATAATTTTTCAATGTTACCGTTTCTCCTGCATTGCTTCTGAAACTTTGGAAAAGTAACCTATTACTTTCTAAATTATCCCTGCATGTCGTTTTAGCACATTAGGAAATGCACCATTCGGATGTCTGATTAGAAGCTATACTCAACTAAGATTTGTGTGTTTCCTTCTGACAGTCTCTGCTTTAGGGTTGGACTTCACAGTCAGTCGCCTCTCTGCCGGCCCACCCTGACAGACCCAGCTACAAAAAAGCAATAGCTTATGCTCTGGGAGGTGCACTCAGCACAAAGTTCCCAGCCAGTGAATAAAACAAGCTGGGCATTTTCTTGCCGAAATTTAGCTTGCTTCTTTTAAAAGATTCACAGTGGAGGGGAGGAGCTGAGATGGCAATCTGTAGCCAGCTTTCCGCAGAGGTTCCCGTCCAAAAGGAGGGTTAAAGGACAGAAACTCAGCAAGAAAGCCAATGGTTTGGATCTGAGCCAAAAGAAAAGGACGAAGAGCGCACATCAACCCTGCTAGGGCGACCTGAGACCCCGAGGACACAAACAAAAAGGTACAGAGCACATCACCAAGCGGACGGGAGTCCCCTCCCCCATGAGATTGGCTCGCAGCATATTCCATACCTCCATACAAACAAGCGAGCAGAATTCGGATGTCCTCCCACTCTACCCCACGGTAGAGACCCTCTAAAAACCAGACCTCCTTCCCCTACTAGGGTGCCGCCACGCTCTCCAGCCAGGCATAAAAGTGTATATACTCTCTACCTGCAAACTGGTGTTCCTAGTGTTCCCCTCCACTCTCACCCTGAGGTCTGGAGGCCTGTTCCCCACAGAGTCCAGATTCTTGGAGATTTTCTCAAGGGGTGTGGACGGGCACAAACTTGCTGAACTGTGCTGGTTTTCCAGCTCGGAGTGTTTCATGGAGAGAGCCGTGAAGAGACCTGGCTGGTGGGAGGGTCTCCTGAGGCACGAAATAGCAACCAGCTCCAGGAACAATAGCTGGAGAGCTGCACCCCTGGGCAGGTTTTGAGGAGACACTCCCAGTCCTCTGGGCAGCCAGGGGAAGCGGTGGCTTCTCCGGTGCTGGTGCTGGCAGGGCAGATGGGCAACCAAGGCACGTAAAGGATTTGCAGTACCGGCTGGAACACAAAGCAGGGATTAGAATACTCACAGAGGGGCTGCTTTGCTTAACCTGACCCTCAGGGGATGAAAGCTGAGACAAAGGGCTGGAACTCACTGACTGAGTAAAACCCATTTGCAGCCACAGTCTGATCAGGGAAAATAGCCTTGACAGAAATAAATTAAGCAAACTCATTCTGTTCCAGCAGCAACATCAATCAGGGAAAGGGCTGGAACTGAGTGAATCGCCCCGGCCCCTGTTAAGTACCCAAGTTGTCAGGCCCCACCTCCCCCTGCCAAACAGTGACAGGGAGTAGCGGACTGGTTGTGAAGCCACAGACCTCACTGTGACCCAGGCAGGTGCAAACCTCTGGAGCATTGGCTCAGTGGAGGAAACTGGATCACAACTGTTACCACCGACTGGGTGTGATAGAGGGGCAAGGTTGGGAATAAGGCATCAACCTTCCCAGACCAATTTACTTGCTGGGGGGATGCCCTCCTGAGCTCACAGAGCATCGAAGTGAATTATACAAGAGCTTCCAGTGGATCCCTGCTATCTAGTTGCCAGAGACTTTTTTAACTCTTCCATTTGAGATCAGTGCTGGCTAGGACAATTGATTAGGACCTCTTCAGCTGGGCTAATCACCCGAGGACTTT
>CAUYON010061842.1:0-23655 GCA_963573935.1 Arctocebus calabarensis
AAACAATCTGCAACACATAACATGAAGCAAATAAAAGAATGTCCAGGCTCGGCACCTGTGGCTCAACGGGCTAAGGTGCCAGCCATGTACACCTGAGCTGGGGGGTTCAAATACAGCCCGGGCCCGCCAAACAACGATGACAGCTGCAACCAAAAAATGGCCGGGCGTTGTGGCGGGCGCCTATAGTCCCAGCTACTTGGGAGGCGGAGGCAAGAGACTCGCTTGAGCCCAGGAATTGGAGGTTGCTGTGAGCTGTGATGCCACAGCACTCTATCTAGGGTGACAGCTTGAGGCTCTGTCTCAAAAAAAAAAAAAAAGAATGTCCAGTGAAAAAAGCAAGTCACAAAAGACTACATAGAACATAATCTCATTTTTATGTCTTCAGAACAAAAATTAACCATACATTAAGATATGCATATACGATAAAACATTTTTTTTTTGCAGTTTTTGGCTGGGCTGGGTTTGAACCCACCACCTCCGGTATATGGGGCCGGTGCGCTACTCCTTTGAGCCACAGGCACTGCCCCTAAAACTTTTTTCTAATGTGGGAGGAAAATACACAGAAAATTTGGGATGGTGGTTTCCTCTTGGGAGAAGGCAGGAAATGAGAAAAGGGAGGCGCACAGGAA
Organism: Arctocebus calabarensis; assembly: GCA_963573935.1. Taxonomy (NCBI): domain Eukaryota; kingdom Metazoa; phylum Chordata; class Mammalia; order Primates; family Lorisidae; genus Arctocebus; species Arctocebus calabarensis. Next base: position 630 of record CAUYON010061842.1, read on the forward strand.
CAGATGTAACAGCATTCGTGGTATTCTTCCTGAGATTAGTGGCAGGCTCACATATGTTCCTTTTATGATTATACTTTATAATTGTCATACATCCTACATATACACTTTTATATGTATCATATTTGAAAAATAATGTAAAATATAAAGTTGGGGGAACAAAGCTATTGATCAGAGAGTAAGTAGAATGCACCCATGAGTGTAGGAAGGGGGAATGAATAGGTCGTCCTTGCTGCTTGTAATAAAGTGTAGCAATGTCTATATCAAAATGTCTTTGAGGCTTGGCCCCCAGGCACAGTGGTTTCAGCACCAGCCACATGCACTGAGGCTGGTGGTTTCGAGCCCAGCCTGGACAAGCTAAGCAACAATGACAAGTGCAACAAGAAAACAGCCGGGTGTTGTAGCAAGCACCTGTGGTCCCAGCTACTTGTGAGGCTGAGGCAAGAGAATCGCTTAAGCCCAAGAGTTGGAGGTTGCTGTGAGCTGTGATATCATTGCACTCTATTGAGGGCAACATAGTGAGACTTTGTCTCAAAAAAAAAAAAAAAAAAAAGGCTTTGACCTGAAGACAGCTCAAGACTATATTCTAGATCTTGTCTCTTACTATATACCTAAGGATATGCAAATATTTACTACCGATTTACTAAAGGCCAGACAGTATACTTGGTACAGGGGTGGGGAAGGGTATGGGGGGTGGTTGCCACATCAAAAAAGGCACATGTAGTCCCTACTTTCAGGAGTTCCTCACCACCAGAATTCTGGTGCAATGAGGAAGACAGACTGACAGTTACATGCAAATGCCGTAAGAAAGGGGAGTACAGGATGCCCTGGAATCTAATCCATCTGCTGGGGATGGAGGCTGGGTACAAATCATGGTTAATTCTGAAGGGCAAATAAAGGTTATGCAGATGAAGACAGAGCAGAGTCAGGCTCTATGTCAGGACTTTTCTCTGTCAGTGCTCTGTACCCAGATGTAGAATGTACCCGTCAACCAGCTGACTGTTCAGTTGTTTTAGGAAGATGGAAAACAAAGTGCAAGGAACTGTTTCTTCCATCAATCTATCATTTACTCTCTGCCAATTTTTAAAAGGCTTAGAAAAGTTTTTCATATTCATCAGGATGGCTGTAATAAAAAAAAAAAATAAGACAAGTATCCAACAACCAATGAATGGGTAAGTAGAATGTGATATATCGATAGACTGGAATATTATATAGCCACAAAAAATGAAGTACAGACTGTGCGGCACCTGTGGCTCAGCAAGTAGGGCGCCAGCCCCATATACCAAGGGTTCAAACCCCGGCCGAGGCCGAACTGCAAAACAGAAAAATAGCCAGGCGTTGTGGTGGGCACCTGTAGTCCCAGCTACTCGGGAGGCTGAGGCAAGAGAATCCCCTAAGCCCAGAAGGTAGAGGTTGCTGTGAGCTGTGTGACGCCACGGCACTCTACCGAGGGTGATAAAGTGAGACTCTGTCTCTACAAAAAAAAAAAAAATGAAGTACAGACACATGCCACGACAGGACAAGGGAAGACGTTGAAAGCATTATGTTAGGCTCAGCACCCGTGGCTCAATGGGCTAAGGCGCCAGCCACGTACACCTGAGCTGGCAGGTTCGAATCCATCCCGGGCCCACCAAACAACAATGACGGCTGCAACCAAAAAATGGCCGGGCATTGTGGAGGGCACCTGTAGTCTTAGCTACTTGGGAGGCAGAGGCAGGAGACTCTCTCGAGCCCAGGAATTGGAGGTTGCTGTGAGCTGTGATGCCACAGCACTCTATCCAGGGTGACAGATTGAGGCTCTGTCTCAAAATAAATAAATAAATAAGAATTTAAAAAAAAAGAAGCCATTATGTTAAATGAAAGAAGCCAGACACAAAAGGCTACATGTTATATGATTCCATTAAGAATAAATGTTCAGAGCAGGCAAACCCACAGAGACACAAAGTAGGTTAATGGTTGCCAGGGGCTGAAAAAGGAAGAATTGAGACTACATATGGGGTTTCTTTTCAGAATGACAGAATTAGGTAGGTATGATGGCTGCACAACACGGTGAATACACTAACAACCACTTTATCATATGCTTTAAAATGTTATATTTTATGCTGTGCAAATTATATCCCAATGGAAAAAAATATATTTTTATATAACCATTTAAACCAGAGAAAAACTACAAGAGCTGAAAAAGTGTAGAATGGAAAAGGGATAGGCTCTTCTTTTTTTTTTTTTTTTAAGTCAAGTTTATTTATTTTTATTTATTTATTCTTTTTTGTTGTTGTTGCAGTTTGGCCAGGGCTGGGTTTGAACTCACCACCCTTGGTATATACAGCCGCACAAACATTTCTAAACTCAAAACTCCTTCCTGATCCAGTTCTGTAACTACTATAGCTCACGTAAAATCATGAATTCTATTCATCTCTGCAACCCCTTTGCCTAGTATGCAGTGTTCATTTACTCACTCATTCATCCAAATAGCAGTGAGGGTTTACCAGGTGCCACTCACTGTACTAAGAGCTGGACAACAGTAAATCAGTCCCTGCCACCACAGAATTTATACTCTAGAGGAGGAACCAGATACTAAACAATGTAACAACAACTCAACCATCTACATAATGAAAACTGGTAATTGCCATGAAGGAAAAGAGAACACTGGGAGAACACATCACTGGGGAGCTGGTTAGAAGGGTGGGGTGCTACCTGAAGAAATCTCTCTGAGGAAGTGACAATCAAGCCAAGACCTAAGGGATGAACAAGAATTGGTCGCATTTTATGGGTGGAGCTGGCCTTACAGCAGAGGAAGCCGCATGCCTACAGGCTCTGAGGCAGGAAGGGTCTTGGTAATTTGAGGAACAGAGAGAATAGCTGCAGTGCAGCAAACAACCCAAATATCCATTAGCTGATGAACTGAATACGTAAACGACACAGTACACCCATAAAGGAATATTATTCGGCCATAAAAAGAAATGAAGTATTATTGTACCCTATAATAAAAACTTGAAAATATTATGCTAATTTAAAGAAGCCAGACATAAAAAGCTGCATAATATATGATTGCATTAATGTGAAATGTCCAAAATAGGCAATCCCACAGAAACAGAAGGATTACTGCTTCCCTGGAGCTGGGGAGGGGTGAGAGACTGCCAGTATGTATGGGATTTGTGGGGGGACAGAGTGATGAATATATTCTGAAACTCACTGTGGTAATAAGGGTTATCACAAAACAGTGGACATACTAAAAACCACTGAATTGTACATGTTAATTAGATTAATGGCATGACATGTGAATTATATATCAATATAAAGCTGTTTCTAAAATGTTATTACTTTAAATTACATGACTCTCACCCTTATACTGATGGTCAAAGTGTTTAGCAGCACAAAGTAATCCATAGCTCTCATCACTCGGAAGTGTATCGTCCCCTATAACTTCATGAATATGAAAGTATAGTCCAACTTGGTCACTGTGCCAAATTAAAACTACACAGCTTTCAAACAACAATGAAAGAAAAAATACCGTGAGATACAAGACAAGAAAGAACCATGCAGAAGCATGGGTTTGAGTGTTTAAGAGCAGTACCACTTCCTATTAAATGATGATTGTTAGGCACACATTTGAAGTGTTTTAAGTGCTGAAGGCATAGTCATTTAACTAACACAAGATACGTGAAACCACACTTTATGCATAAAGAATTGTAACTGACACATAAACAGCAAGAAAGTAAAGGGGGGGAGGGGCCTTAAAGGTCAAACTAGAAAAACAAAACACAGCGGCAGGTAATTTCTAGCAGAGACACATACTGAACTGAACTGTTTCTTTGTATTTCTCTTCTTTTCTTTTTTCTTTTTTTTTTTTATTAAATCATAGCTGTGTATATTAATGCAATCATGGGGTGCAATGTGCTGGTTTCATATGCAATCTGAAATATTTTCATCAAACTGGTTAACATAGCATTCATGGCATTTTCTTAGTTATTGTGTTAACACCTTTATTCTATTTTTGTGTGTGTGTGGATATATGTTTCCAAAAAAACAAAAACAAAAGGCTTCTGTTGGGAAGCAGAATTCCCAGTTAGAACTTGGCAGGTTGCCAAGGGATTATTGCTTTTAATCATATATCCCATGCCAATCCTTAATAGAACAATCAGGGAAAAGAACTAACAATGATTTGAACCAGCAGACTTAATGAGCCATTAAATCTCATGAAAGAACTAGAATGCTTCAGAGTTATGCTGAAGCAGAACTAGTTTTTGATGTAGTTATTAGGACTGAATAGTAAAGAGATAATAATATACCACTTTCTTCAATTATTCACAATACCACTTTCTTTAATTATTCGACAGTCCAGGTACAGGGTCTCTTTGTCCAAAAGAAAAAAAAGAAAAGCCTACAAAAATTTTTCCAGATGTTTATAGAATTCCATTCTAATACTAAAGAAGAATTTAGGCTCGGTGCCTGCGGCTCAACCTGAGCTGGCAGGTTCGAATCCAGCCCCGCCCGCCAAACAACAATGACAGCTGCAACCAAAAAACGGCCGGGCGTTGTGGCGGGTGTCTGTAATCCCAGCTACTTGGGAAGTGGAGGCAGGAGACTCACTTGAGCCCAGGAATTGGAGGTTGCTGTGAGCTGTGATGCCACAGCACTCTATCCAAGGCGACAGCTTGAGGCTCTGTCTCAAAAAAAAAAAGAAGAAGAAGAATTTAACAAACAAAGTTAACACCCAGGTAGGGCAAAATAATTGGTAACAGGTTAATTATTTGAAGTCTCAGGAAAGCTGAAAATCCGAAAATAAATTCTATCAATGTGAAGAGCAACAGGAATGACTATAAAGCAATAAACATAGGGTGGGCCTGTGGCTCATCAAGTAGAACGCTGGCCCCATGTACCAAAGGTGGCCGGTTCAAACCGGCCTTGGCCGAATGCGAAACAGAAAAATAGCCAGGCATGGGGTGGGCGCCTGTAGTCCCAGCTACTCAGGAGGCTGAGCAAGAGAATCGCCTAAGCCCAGGAGTTGGAGGTTGCTGTGAGCTGTGTGACGCCACGGCACTCCACCGAGGGCGATAAAGTGAGACTCTGTCTCTACAAAAAAAAAAAAAAGAAGAAGTAAATATAGAAACCAAATGTAAAAATTACTTTTTAGAAAGTAAATTTCTATGTAAGTTATCTCTTGGTCCCAATCGCTTTAGAATTCTCCCAAGCTAAGACAGAAAAACCCCTAAAATGACACGGGGGAGAAAACTGACCAAAAAGAACACTAAGAGAACAGAATCCTCTAAAACACTTGAGGAAGAGCTAAAGAGAAATGGATGAAAGCTGAGCTAGTACGAGATGATCAGAATGGCTTGTAAGCAACTCTATCCCTGCCTTCACCAGTATGTCCTCCTACGTATCCAAATAACTGAAAAGAACATCATTCCAAAAGGGAGTAATTAATCCCTCAATAGTACAGTTAAAGAAACACGATGGAGAAGTTACATGGCTCAGGTTCAAAATCTATCAACCCCATGTTAGGAAGGCAACCTTAGGCTCTGTTTCCTCCGGAGTTAAATGGCGGAGATTCCAGTTCTGCCTTGTAGGATTAACATGCTAATCAAATGAGACGCTATGTGCACATGATAGCACAGCCTGCAAATGTTTAAGCATTATTGTATATTTTGTTTGCATAACTGATGACAATCTCTAAGCCTTAGGTCAACATTTTTAAGTCACTATTGGCATTTTTTTTTCCCAACCAAATTCCAAAACAAGACACTGATCTTTGCTCAATTTAAACCCACACCATGGAAACCTTGGAGGCTTTCCTTGAATTGCAGGACTGGCAAAATTCCACTCCAGGTGGCTAAGGAATAATAAACAAGGGCTCACTGTTTCAACACATCCTCACTCTTCCCCTGAATAACTTTTGCTCCAAATTTAATAGCTCACTTTGGACTTTTTAAATACTGCTATATTTTCTCCTACAGTTAGAAAAATTGTAAATATCTAAATACGAAAATAAAAAAACATTCTGAAATTTAAAACTCAACAAGTTTAAAGAATGTTACGCCAAGAAAAAAATGCAGCAGTAGGGTATAGCTTCATTATATTAAACCTCGTTTCTCCATCTTCTGGGCCAGCCCACACAAATTCTAGCACTGAAAAATAATCTCCAGATTTCTGAGACTTTGCCATAATATTCTATAATATTCCATTAACAGAATTTTTTTTCAGTCAGAATCTTGCCCTGTTGCCCCCATAGAGTACAGTGGTGTTATCATAGCTCAATGCAACCTCAAACTCCTGGGCTCACAAGATCCTCCTGCCTCAGCCTCCCGAGTAGCTGGGAATAAGCCCAGCTAACTTTGTTTTTTTTATTTATTTATTTTTTGTAGAGATGGAGTCTCACTCTGCTCAGTCTTGGCTCAAACTCCTGAACTGAAGCAATTGCTCCATCCGCCTTGGCCTCCCAGCATGTTATGATTACACCACACCCGACCTAGTCACCAATATTTAACACTATTTCAATCGGTTTAGATTATTTTCTTTTTTTATGCATTCAATTAACACTTTCTGTATCAATTTTTAATTATCCAACCCTAGAGGAAAAGTAGGCGTAGCAGCAAACACCAATGGGTGATATTTGGCTTTCAAATATACTAGATAGGTTTTTACAGCATCCTTACTTAGAACATACCCCAAAGGAAGTACCCAAGGGATACCCTGAAAAGTCTAGGTTGAAAAGTTTGCTGTATTATATTTATACAACAAAGATAATGTATTGTGAATACTTTTGTATTCACATTTTACTCCATTACACCCAATGCTTAACTACTCCCAGTACATGTGGAAGGAGGTTTTTTTTTTTAAAGCACGCTGAGAGAGGACAGGTACAGAAGGACATAAAGCATAGCTCCTAGTTTCAAAGAATGAACCAAGTTGGAAAAATATATCAAACCAAGTGAAAGAGAGGGAGAAACAGAAATGCCATCAGTCTCTCGAACTGTCTTCCTTTTCCTTTCTGATTTATCTCTCTCTCTTCTTTTTTTTTCTTTAAGAGATGGAATCTTAGTCTGTCACCCAGGCTGGAGTGCAGTGGAGCTATCACAGCTCACTGCAGCCTCAATCTCCTGGGTTCAAGTCGTCCTCCCACCTCAGCCTCCCAGACAGCTGGGACTACGGGCATACATCACCAGGCCTGGCTAATCTATTTTTATTTTTATTTCTTTTAGAGACAGGGTCTCACTCTGTTGGTCAGGCTGGCCTTGAATTCCTGACCTGAAGCTATATCTTCCCCCTTCAGCCTCCCAAAGTGCTGGGATTACAGGCACAAGCCTGATTTACCCCTTGATGCTTCATACCTCAACTCCTCAGTGAATTCAAGGGGCCCACTTAAAACACACAAATCAAACAGTGCTATAAGCCATAAAAGGTTAGAATTGTACCTTTTCCAGAATGAACTTGTTTAAATACGGCATGTAGCCCTGATTAGAGACAGGCCCCTCATCGTCATCTCTGAAGTGCTCTTCAAGGGCAACCGGGTCATGTGGAACCTTCAGCACCGTACACAGATTATGTGAGAGGACCTGCGGGGGGCGGAGAGAGCAGGTTAGAGGTTCCCACTGCCCGCACATGACGCTTTCACTGACTAAACGCAACGCACTGGACTCTGCCTGGGTAGCAAACACACGGTGAGCTGCTCAGATGCCAAGCCCCACTCCTAACCCATTATTCTCTCTCATTCCCACCCTAGTTTTGGCTCACTTTAAACAAATCTTTATTATATTAGCCAGGCTCCATGCAAGATCTGTGCCCATAATACTCCTGAGCTCTATTATTAACTGGCCCACATTTGGAAGAAATGGAGGAAAGAGCAAGAGAATGTGTTCAAAATTAAAACTTTTTCCCCAAGTAGGGCAGAGTCAGCCAATTAGAAGAACTATTTAGAGAAAAAACCTGGTACTGGGCAGCAAAAGCCAGCAGTTATGGACAAGGAGGCTGACAGGGGCAAATCACAACCTCACAGGGCTTCAGTCTTCTCATTTACTCAATGGAAAGGGACAAATTAATATTCAAATATACCAAATACAAATTAATAATCTCTAAGTGTTTAAGTCTGACTAAAATTCTATAACCATAGGCTAAGTTTCTGCACGAGTATAAAAGAACGTAAAAGAAGGAAATTAAGGGCCCGGTTTAGAAATAGAAAAAAAATAAAATAGCAAAAATATCTCTGGAGTCACCAAAATCGTTGAAAATATTTTATAGAAAACTTGCATTCCATAGCATGTACATACGAGGCTATGGTCTTGCAGTAACCCAAATGCACACTGCAACTTCCAGGAGGAGTAGCTGAATTAGCAGTTTGGGTTACCCTCAGTACTGGTAGGTCCTGCTTTATGTTAAATGAAAATTTAAAAATAAAGCTTAAGTCCTTTCCATTTATTTGTGCATTCTGAACAGGTCACATGACAATGCTAAGACAATACTTTCTAGCTGAGTTAAAATATTCCCTGTTTTTCTCAGCCCCAAACATTTAATTACTTAAGGTACCATAGTCATCTAGATCAGTACTTTCATTAAACAAATCCCTTTTTCTGCACGTAGGTATTTTAGTTAGAATTTTTTCAAGATGAAAAATGTTTATTGAAAATTTTGCATTTCTTTCTTTTAAATTTGTTTTTGTTTCTCAAAGCTTCATTTATGTGGAGATCCTTTTCAACATGCTTTACTGGTTTTAAGGAAGTAAGTTAAGGAAGTAAATTCACAAATGGTTATAAATGCAGTAATGAAGACTTTTATCAGCCTCTACAAAGCAGGCTGTGTTTCTCAAGCACACCCTGTATTTGCCAGTAGAGCACATGAAAAGAGTACGGTGGGGCTTTAATTGAAGAATCCTGCATCAGTCAGCAAAATACTAAACAGATATTTTCTTTACTTACTTAGAGAAACCTATATAGTAATTATCTTATCCAAAGAGGTTCTGTGAAGATCAATTTCAAGAATGTAAAGTCCTATGGAATAATTACAGAAATGAAGATCATATTTCTCATATCGGCTCAAAAGTCATTCAAATTTTAAAATCATTCTGGAATTTACTCAAGCAGAAATTCCCAACCACTGGTTAAATGATGACATAACCATAAAATGTGAAAAACTATGAGGAAGTACATTATGCATTGACATGAAGAATCTCCAAGGCAAATGAAGTGAAAAATACAAGGTACTTAAGAATATGTGCAATAAGCCATCTTTCGTGTAAAAAAATAAAATATGCAATTCTAGAGGGCTACATGAGAAACTAATAACTATGAAGAGAAAACATGTTTGATAGGAGATGGGGTAGACTTCTCATTGTATCTCCCCCATTTTTATTAAGTTTTGCAAAAAAGATCTACCTATTCAAAAATGTACTACATACTTTAAAATTAAACATATATGTATATATACATACACACACACACATATATATATATATTAAGTGGCTAGCCTAAGATCACATAGATCAACCTATTTATCATCATAGTTGGTTTTTCTCTTCTATGGTCTATTCCTATTCCCTAGAGATGGGGTGTAAAAGGAAGACATATTCCACACTAGTGTACCATGGTGATAACATGATGGCAATAAAACAGCTCAGAGGCTCAGCGCTTGTGGCTCAAGCAGCTAAGGCGCCAGGCACATACACCTGAGCTAGCGGGTTCAAATCCAGCCTGGTCCTGCCAAACAACCATGATGGCTAAGTAACCAGGTGTTGTGGCAGGCAGCTGTAGTCCCAGCTACTTGGGAGGCGGAGGCAGGAGAATTGCTTGACCCCAGGAATTGGAGGTTGCTATGAGCTATGATGCCACGGCACTCTACCAAGGGTGACAGCTTGAGGTTCTGTCTCAAAAAAAAAAAAAAGAGCTCAGAAAAAGAGACATAGTGAGTTTTACAGTGATGTCACAGAGGAAGTGAAATGTAACCCAGGGCCCAAAGAATAAATAAAGACAGCTTTAGTACAGAAATAGAAGCAATTGTTAATAGAAGAATTTCCAGATTGGGGAACAGCAAGAGAAAAGTAGTTAATTAATGCAAAGTACTCAGGGAATAAATAGAAAACATGATCTCTCCCGCACCTACCCTATTCTCTGTCTTTGTTTTTTTGTTTTGGGGGGTTTTTTTGAGACAGAGCCTCAAGCTGTCCCCCTAGGTAGAGTGCTGTCACATCACAGCTCACAGCAACCTCCAACTCCTGGGCTCAAGCGATTCTCTTGCCTCCGCCTCCCAAGTAGCTGGGACTACAGGCGCCCACCACAATGCCTGGTTATTTTTTGATTGCAACCGGCATTGTTGTTTGGTGGGCCCGGGCTGGATTCGAACCTGCCAGCTCGGCGTCTATGGCTCAAGCGGCTAAGGCGCCAGCCACATATTCTCTGTCTTTGGGTTTCACAGATCCTCCAACTAAAGTCCGAGCAGGGGCCATGGATGTTCTATTGCCATCCATCTCACTTTATAAACAGTGAGTACCAACTCAAAGACATTAAATTTGTTTTTCTTGACTGAAGTTAGTGAGCAGAAATGAAACCAGCTCAGGTTTTGTAATCCTGGACCCAACACTCTCTAGTAACAAGGAACGTTATGTCTTCAGTTCTCTAAAGTTAACAACATTCTTGTATGTGTAGGTGCTTAATTTAATTCAGGGATCCCACTGAAGAAGATTTAGATGTGAACTCTAGACTTCTGCCTTAGACAATTAAACAGCATTCTTGTTAAATAGAGAAATAGCCGAATTTCACAACTGTCTAACCCCCTTCCCTTAGTTAAGCAAATCAGGAGGAAGGCAGCACACTGCATTAGTGGTAGGGAGGAGCCCAGGAGAGGAGATGTGAGCTTCAGCCCTGGGACTGCTACTCACGCGCTCAGCCTCAGTACCCTCACTGTAAAAGGAGGGGATGAACTTATCTCTAAAAACCTTAACATCAGCCCAAACTCATTTCACGAATTCAGCAAAAGAACTACAATTTACATCAGGAGTTCAGCTTTGTTACAGCTTTTTTCATTGTTAGTAAGGTCTAGAAAAGGGAAGTAATCCTCAAAGAAAATAACAATAAGAAATTAATGAAAAAGTATTTCTAAAAGACGAAAAAACACTATGTGCTATCTTTAAAACTTTTCATATTTTTTTCAAGTCTTATATAGTATCTCAAGTTTTTAAATAAAAAATAAAATGTGTAAGAAACCAACTTTCTGATGGCTAGAATATAAACTAGTAAAAGGAAGCTCCATAAGCTTCCATAGCAATTTAGGCTTTTTCTGGAAGGCTCACACCACCCAGTGTTGTAGTCTCGCCACTGGAAGGGTAGATTTTATTACTATTTTACAAATGAAGAGTTTGAGTCAGAGACTAGTAGATGTTCCCGAAATCACAGTTTAACGTGTAGTGAACTGGGACCAGACCCAAGCCTCTCACTATGGTGTTCTTTCCACAATATGCCACGTTCCCGCTCTTTCTGGGGAAACAGCCCTGCCAACACAAAGATGACTCTGTGGACATGCACGCACATTGTTCCTAAGTTGCAGGGATGGGCTGGGGTGGCACCACCCTGTCTATTCTACCAGGCCCAGTAAGATGATTGGCACCACTCGGCAGAGCCAAGTTAAATCCAGTGGTAAAGGGGCGGCGCCTGTGGCTCAAAGGAGTAGGGCGCCAGCCCCATATGCCGAAGGCGGCAAGTTCAAACCCTGCCCTGGCCAAAACTACAAAAAAAAAAAAGGTTAATTGGCTCAGCGCCTGTAGTTCAACAGGCTAAAGCGCCAGCCAAGTACACCTGTGCTGGTGGGTTCAAATTCAGCCCAGGCCCGCCAAACAACAATGACGGCTGCAACCAAAAAAATAAAAAGGGCTGGGTGTTGTGGCGGGCGCCTGTAGTCCCAGCTACTTGAGAGGCGTTGGCAGGAGACTCACTTGAGCCCAGGAATTGGAGGTTGCTGTGAGCTGTGATGCCACAGCACTCTATCCAGATGACAGCTTGAGGCTCTGTCTCAAAAAAAAAAAAAAAAAAATCCAGTGGTAAAGAACAACACACACGTAGGAATCTGGGACCACTCTCCCTCTGGGAACCCTCATGTCCCAGCAATCACCTTTGGATGAAAGTGTTCTAAAAGGCACTAGCCCCCTCTCCACATGTGGAAGCTGAAAAACAGATCAAGAGGAAAGAAATCACAAAGAAAGAAGTTGTTGACTTGTAAAAGGCCTGCCTGGAACCATTCTAACCAAGGGTGTGTTTGCAAAAGAAAAAGCTGAATTTTATCCCACTTCAAATGCCTGCCTGCTTCTCCAAAGGCCATTCTTTTTAGCACCCACATGACTGCAAAGCAACTTTGCTCTCATTTCCCTGATTTGAAGAATAAACTATTGTTAACTACAATATAAGATCCATATCCATGCCAGAAACTCATCTTTCCAGCTCCCTCAGAGCTGACTGCTGTTGCCTCTGCAGGGCCCCTGCTGACAAGAGATGACTAATTAACAGCATGAGCCCTGCTCTTGTGGTCTGTTCCTGTTCAGTGGTTTGCCGTTTACCCTTTTTAAGCACTTTGCTCCAGCCATCGTGAAAATGAAATCAAGGATGGTGAAGGACTCAACAGTGCTTTAACATACATAAGTATGTAACATTCACCCTCCTAGATTCTAAAAGGCTCCTTGCTAATGGCAAAGGACCAGAAAATTCTTCCTAACAATGAACCAGAAAGACCAATTTCCTACCACTACTATGCCCTGCCTTAAGAGCACTGTCTACTAGAAGTCTTGCCCTTTACCCCATGGAACCATTTTCCCCTTCCCAACAATAACCTTTCATTCTGCTGGCCACTGCTTAAGTCTTGCTTGCTTTCTCTTAAATTATCTTTCTTTCTCCCCAACTCCCACTTTTTTTTTTTTTTTTTTTTTGAGACAGTCTCACTCTTTCCCCCAGGCTAGAGCACAGTGGCAGCAACCTGACTCACAGCAACCTCATGTTCCTGGGCTCAAGCGATCCTCCTGCCTCAGCCTCCTAAGTAGCAGGGACCACAGGCATTTACCACAAGGCCCAGCTAATTTTCTATTTTTAGTATAGATGGGGTCTCACTCTTGTGCAGGCTGGTCTCAAAATCTAAGCTCAAGAGATCTGGCCTGCCTTGGCCTCCCAGAGAGTTAGGATTATAGGCATGAGCCACCATGTCCAACGTAAATTACCTTTCTTCTATAAACCTCAAAAATGTCTAAGTCATCATGGACAACACCCTTTCTCAATCCCTGAGTATAATCAAGTATCATCTGAGGCACTTTTACCAAATTAATCTTCAAATACTGCTTGTATCATATTGTCCTCCAGCCTAAAAATCATCAAAAGCCAGACAAGCCTCAGTCTCACATGCCTGTAATCCCAGCTAACCAGGAGGCTAGTGTAGGAGGATCCCTTGCAGGCCAGGAGTTCAAGGCTGCAGTGCACAATGATCATGCCTGTGAATACTCACCCTGGGTAGAGTGCTGTGCCATCATAGCTCACAGCAACCTCATGGGCAGCCTGGTCAACACAGGGAGACCCTATATCTTAGGGAAAAAAAAGAAATCCGCCATGCCCATAGCTCAGTGGGTAAGGTGCCGGCACATACACTGAGGCTGGCAGGTTCAAACCCAGCTAAAGCCTGCTAAAACAACAATGACAACTGCAACAATAACAACAACAACAACAAAATAGCCAGGCACTGTGGCAGACTCCTATAGTCCCAGCAACTTGGGAGGCTGAGGCAAGAGAATCACTTAAGCTCAAGAGTTGGAGGTTGCTGTGAGCTATGCGAGGCCACGGCACTCTACCAAGGGCTACATAGTGAGACTCTGTCTCAAAAAAAGGGAAAAAAAGAAAAGAAAGAAAGAGAAATCATCAAAAGCTTACAGAAGAGCTGGGTGTGTTGGCTCAACCCTGTAATCCTAGCACTCTGGGAGACTGAGATGGGTGGATTGCTTGAGCTCACCAGTTCGAAACCAGCCTCAGCAAGAGCAAGACCCTCGTCTCTACTAAAAATAGAAAAACTGAGGCAAGAGAATTGCTTAAGCCCAAGAGTTTGAGGTTGCTGTGAGCCATGATGCTCAAAAGTTTGAGGTTGCTGTGAGCTATGATGTCATAGCACTCTACCTAGGATGACAGCTTGAGACTCTGACTCAAAAAATAAAAAAAAAAGCTTATGGAGTAAAAGCCAAGAAATATCTGAACTTCACAGTTAAAGTCACTCCACAGCCAGCTCACTTTACTTTCTTAGCCTAATTTCTTCCTTCTCTTCTACACCAACCATACAAATGCAGCCAAACAAGCATACTCACAGTACCCCAAACAAACTCCCGTACCACACCCCCTTCTTCCTCTAGGCCTCCACCTCCATTTCTACCAAACATAATAAATGCCTTCTCTTTCTGAAGCCTTTACCAAGATGATCCTTGCCCATTCTGTGTTTCCCAAGCAGTCTGTATGTACCTTTTGTGTTACATTACCTCACATGATCCTCTTCCATAAGAGTACAAATTTCTGAAAGACAAGTGCACTTCTTACCCATTATTGCATACCCACCGCACCAAGAGTGCTGCCCAGCATCCCAAAAACTTTCAATAGATACTAAATAACTCTTTCTAAAAATCTCTTTTAATAGTAAACCATAACATTTTAATAATAACAACAACAATCTTAGAAAATATCCTACCCCTACCTCTTTATTTCACAGATAAAAAGAAGGGGACCCAAGACTTGGCCTCAGTAACACAATAATTCGTAACAAAGCAGGGTCTGGAACCCGAGTCATCACGAGGTCCCACAGTGATGCCCCCTGCTAGAAACATTCCCCTTATGCCTAGGCATTCTTCAACACTAGACCATTCTTCATCAATTCCAGGAAATGTTCCCTGACCTCCCCTGTCTGACGAAAACTATTCAGAGTTTAACTGTATTCTGTTTCACATACTAATGGTATCTCAAATACCTAACTATGGCACAATGAGGACAGAAACTCTTGCCTAATATTGTTCTTCTGCATTCTGCATTGTGACTAGCATTGGGCCAAGAGAGAACTTAATAGGATCAGAACACTTACAGACAGGTTACGGCAGGAGACCCAACTCAAAGCCATCTGCGTGATTGTCCACAGAACATACACCACTGAACTCTACAGCATATGCCATTGGATTACATTCTAACTAAGCCACCTTTATTAATTACCTTGGATAATCCATCAATTTAGCCCCCTTCAGAAAGACAGAAAATATTGGTAAATTTGACTACATAAAAATGTTTAAATTTCCCTTTAAAAAGAAAGATACCACAAATTAAAAAAAGTAGCTCTAATATTCAAATCACTCTTAGCAATTATTTTAAAAAAGTTTAACACAGACTTGGCGCCCGCACCTCAGTGGTTAGGTGCCAGCCACATACACCGGGGCTGGCAGGTTCAAATCTGACCAAGGCCTGCTAAACAACAATGACAACTACAACAAAAAAGTAGCCAAGTGATCCCAGCTACTTGGGGGGCTGAGGCAAGAGAATCACTTAAGCACAAGAGTTTGAGGTTGCTGTGAGCTATGATACCACAGCACTCTACCGAGGGTGACAAAATGAGACTCTGTCTCAAAAAAACAAAAAAAAAAAAGTTTAATACAGAAAATAGACAATGGATATACATCGAGTATTCACAAAAGAAACTTCATGACTAATACATATAGGATATCTTCCAAATTCAGGATGGGATTCCTGGGACCTTTATAGAGTACAGCCAAGGCATAAACGTCTTTGCTGTATACTGTATTTGGTATAAATTTATCTTACTCTTTCTCCACCAAGAACTCTTTTTAAATGTGGTTTGTTATTATTAACACTTTTTACAACAAAATTGTACTTAAACAGTTCCAAACTATATATACTCTACAAAGCTTGCCCTCTAAATGGGTTTCTTATTTCACATGTAATTTCATATTTTACAATGTCCTATAAATAAGATTAAATTCCACCCTTTACTTCAGAATAGATAAATATGGGGAAAGTTGCTTAATCTAAATAGTAATCAAAGAATGCAAATGAATAGAGCTATTGCTTTTTGCCTGGTTTTTGCGCAGATACCACATAAAAAGCAGCAAAGACTGCCAATACTGAACACCACAGAAGGGACCTCGACCTCTGTTCCACTAACATTTTAGGCTGCACAATTATTTACTTGGAGAGGCTCGGCGCCTGTGGCTCAACGGGCTGAGGCACCAGCCATGTACACCTGAGCTGGCGGGTTCGAATCCAGCCCGGGCCCGCCAAACAACAATGACGGCTGCAACCAAAAAAGTGGCAAGAGCCTGTAGTCCCAGCTACTTGGGAGGCGGAGGCAGGAGACTTGCTTGAGCCCAGGAATTGGAGGTTGCTGTGAGCTGTGATGCCATTGCACTCTATCCAGGGTGACAGCTCTGTCTCAAAAAAAAAAAAAAAAAAAAGAGATGGGACCTTTATGAGGTGACTGAGTCATAAGGACAAAGTCCTCCTGGATGGGAGGCTTATAAAAGAGGTTGAAGGGACCACCCAACTCCTTTTTGCCCTTCTGCCATGGGAGGAAATAGCAACAAGATGTCATCTTGGAGGCAGATGCACGGATCTTGGACTTTCTAGACTCAAGAAATGTGAGAAATACACCTCTAATGTTTATAAATTACCCCATCTGTGATATTTAATAATAGCAGCAAGAATGTAAAGGGTTCCTTCTACAAAGCACCCATAAAATTACAAAATGTGAAAGGATCAGTTTAGGACTACAAGTTGATAAAATTAATTCATGTGAACCACAAACAAGTATACTTTCCATGTCCTTTGAAGCAGCCACACTCATGCAAAAAAGTTCCCCAATCTGTGACTGCCTCCTTAGATTCCAGCCCCCCCACACTGAAATATAGCACAAACAAATGTCTTTAAGAAGATTAAATCATTTGTGAGAAGATTTAACACCAGTAAGCTTCTCTCTCTCATGACTACATAAATTCCTTAAAGAGAGGGTCTGTGTTTCATCCCTGTGTATTTTAAACCTAATAAAGAACCTGATGAGAGAACTGTTCGACAAATGTTTTCTTTTTTTTTAAAACAAATGTTTTCTAAATCAGTCCCATTTAAAATTTTTCAAGAATATTTTTCTTTTATATTATTTTGCACCTCTACCATCTTTATCTAGAACTGGGGGTCTTTGAATTTATCTTACTATACTACTATGTTTCTGGGAAGAATTTTTAATTGAAACCTAATTCAGATCACTCCCAAAGTAAAAAAAAAACAATGCCTCTGTTAGTTATCAACACCAGGAGTCAAGCACAACTCAGCTAGCCTAAGATCTGGTTAAGGAGTCTAGTTCCTTAAAATTCAAGTACGGCAGGCTCAGCGCCTGTGGCTCAACAGGCTAAGGCGCCAGCCACGTACACCTGAGCTGGCAGGTTCGAATCCAGCTCTGGCCTGCCAAACAACAATGACGGCTGCAACCAAAAAATGGCCGGGTGTTGTGGCAGGCACCTGTAGTCCCAGCTACTTGGGAGGTGGAGGCAGGAGACTCGCTTGAGCCCAGAAATTGGAGGTTGCTGTGAGCTGTGATGCCACAGCACTCTATCCAGGGTGACAGCTTGAGGCTCTGTCTCAAAAAAAAAAAAAAATTCAAGTACAGCCTTCTGAAGAAAGAACACAATTTAAGAATGAACAAGCATGTTCGTGAGAAAGGACTCTAAGCTATCAAGGCAAGAGAGAAATTAGGTAGTTCAATTAGAACTTCCCCAAGAAAAAATCTGAAGTCTCAGTGCACACTCAAGGTGATGAAAAAGATCACAAATCTAAGGTCCTGCTGCTGCTCTATCTTCTGACTACTCTGACCGGTCACAGTCCCTATTATATGGCTTCTATCCTTATCAATCTCCTGCAATCGTTTTTCCAAAAGACACAGAAATGCGCCTCTCAGGTGCCCCCTCAAGAAGGTAACTGCGGCCCGGCTGTAAGGACTGTGGTTAACTGACAGCTTCCAGCTACCTTCAGGGTTCACCTCAGCCAAAGGCTTCAGTGGTAGGATTGCTTCCCCTGAATGTGGGAGTCCCTCACAGGCCGTCTTTGCTCCAGAGGTCCTGCTTTTCCCCATCTGTATTATGGTTGACTGCTCCTTTTCCTAGTCCTACTTCCTTTCCCTCACTCCACAGACGTTCCTCCCCAAACCCCTTTGCACTCTTAACATTGTCTCAGTATCGGGACAATTTAATGCCCCGGCATCTGTATCCATAGGCATTAAATGTAGAAAGATGACCCTAACACGATGCTTAATACATTACAAAAATATATGAACTACAACCCTATTTATATAAAAAAAAATATGTATGTGCATATCCACATGTCTGTACACGGGTGTGTGCATATGTATTGGGGTAGTGGCATTTCTAACAGGATGGTGGCATTTCTCAGATCATCATGGAAGATGATCGCTGAGACTGGAGTCAGCTACCCACTAGAGAACCCAACCTGGGCCCGATGCCTTCCCGCCAAGTCACTTTCCCAAATGCCTAGCAGGTGGCAGTCTGGATCACCCCTGCCTTTTAGGTGGGTTTTGGTCCCATTATATACCATCTTCAAAGTGAAGCCTTTAGGAAGTCACATCCCTCACCCTTCATTCTTTCCATATGGACATTTCCCAAGGGCCAATTTGCAGCCATGAGTTCTTCTTTCTCCTTCCTGACAACTTTAAGTCACCTCTATTCTAAAGACTCTCAGACCTCTTTCTCATCTTAGCTTCTCCAATAAACTCTGGTTTATATCACTAACCAGTACTAGAGATTTCTATTCTAAATCTGCCTCACATTCAAAGGATCCATGGTTCGGCGCCTGTAGCTGAGCAGGTAGGACGCCAACCACATACACCAGGGTTGGCAGGTTTGAACCTGACCTGGGCCAGCCAAACAACAATGACAACTACAACCAAAAAATGGCTGGGTGTTGTGGCAGGCGCCTGTAGTCCCAGCTACTTGGGAGGCTGAGGCAAGAGAATCGCTTAAGCCCAAGAGTATGAGGTTGCTGTGAGCTGTGATGCCAAGGCACTCTACCGAGAATGACATGGTGAGACTTTGTCTTAAAAAAATAATAATAATAATTAAAATCAGACGATCCAAAGGACAACTCATCATCTTTGTCCCCAAAACAGGTTTGCTACCCTGGTTCTGATTTTGATATCATCATTCCCTTAAAAACAAAACTATGGGCTTTCCTCTCATATCTCTTTATCTTACAGTTTGTCCTTTTTCTAGATCTACAGTGATTTAGCTCTGCTGATGCCAATTCCTCTCCCTACTGGGTGAGCTGCTATATCAGCTTCAGGCTAACCAGAGAGTGTGAGGCGGGGAAAAAAGGTTCTTCACCTCCAGTACCAGGTCCCATTCTGCCCTCTGAGGCCCTAACAAAGTGTTACTGCTGCAAAAAAGCCCCTCCCCAGGATGTGACCATGGTGAACATGTCAAGCTAACCAGGTTCAGTTAGAAGGGTAAACCTCAAAGACTCTGCTACCCTACACTTTACAAATGAGGAACCTGACGCCTAGCAAATAGAGGCAACTTCCCAGGCCCACACAAGTAAAGGAGTACAGATAGATAGGCCTCCTGACTCCCTAACCAGCGGTCTCTCTCCTGATACTCCCTCCTAGGGATTTACCTTCCAAATCTTTCATCATGGTATGCTTATAGAGGAATTTCATGCATCCTTTCCAATTTAGTGATAAATGTCTCCTTTAGAAAGCATTCTCTGACCTCACCCTTCCAACCCTCGCCCCAGGCTAGGTAGGTTGACTTACTCTTACTTCCCCAGTTCTGCCCACTTTCCTTATCTCATCACATTTGAATCGCCAGTTTGCTCATCTGTATCACTCACAAGATTCAAACTCCGTAGGAGCATAAATTCCCAGAGCCACCACTCCTCTCCCATGCTCACCAACTTACCTGATTTCACAGAAGCTGCTCACTGGTCTCCCCATCTCGAGCCTCTCATCTCTAATCATCATACTCACATCACCAGAGTAATTTAAAAATCACACCTCTGGGATAGGCGCCTGTGGCTCAACGGGCTAAGGCGCCAGCCACATACACCTGAGCTGGCAGGTTCAAATCTAGCCTGGGCCCGCCAAACAACAATGACGGCTGCAACCAAAAAAAAAAATCACACCTCTGCCATATACCTACCCATTAACTTTTTTTTTTTTTTTTTTGAGACAGAGCCTCAAGCTGTCATCCTGGATAGAGTGCAGTGGCATCACAGCTCACAGCAACCTCCAATTCCTGGGCTCAAGCGAGTCTCCTGCCTCTGCCTCCCAAGTAGCTGGGACCACAGGTGCCCACCACAACACCCGGCCATTTTTTGGTTGCAGCCGTCATTGTTGTTTGGTGGGCCTGGGCTGGATTCGAATCCCCCAGCTCAGGTGTACGTGGCTGGCACCTTAGCCTGTTGAGCCACAGGCGCCGAGCCCTTACGCAATAGCTTTTAATGACTACCCTTCTTCATAGGATCACTTCTGAACTAGTTATTCTAACATTGCCTGTCCATCAACAAATACATTATTAAGCATCATCTGTGTAAGAACAAAGACATCTAAATTGCAGTCCCATCGCTCTTTAAATCCTAATTTCCCACTATGACTCAAAACATTCTACTCCACCCTTAGTATTTCCTTTCGGTTCACAAATACTCCAAGTTTAGGCTCTTGCTCTTATTTACAGTTCTGCCACCATGCTTGTGACCTTCCTGTGACTCCGCTCGACAAGATCTGCCCCGTTCTCTCCAGAAACAGCTTCAGTCCTACCTCCTCCATGGACCTCTCCTGGCCTGCCATTGTCTGTATTTTGTTTCTCTATTTCCTTTGAACTTCTACAGCAGTTCTGTCTAATAGAAACCACATATGGAATTTAGAATTTTTTAAACCTCAGTCAAAAATAAATATTTTTTTAAAACCCACATTTAAAAGGAAAAGTAGAATTAATTTTAATGATATATCCAAAATGGTATTATTTAAATAGGCAATCAATATTAAACACCATTGCTAAATGGACATCTTTCATTTTTTGGTGTTAACTCTGGAAATCTAGTGTATATTTTATACTTACAGTACATTTACTTCAATTCAGACTCTCCACTTTTCAAGTGCTCAACAGCCAATGTGGCTAACCCTGGATGGCACACCTGAGAGCTCTCAGTTTCCACCTTCGCTATTATATATTGTGCTGTTGTAGTCATTTCACATTATTATCTCCTCGACTAACCCATACGCTTCTCGAGGTAAGAGACAATTTTGCATATTTTTTTCTTCCCTAAAGCACTATCAAAAAGTGCTCAGTAGAATGAAACCTTCAAGTTCACAGAATGTTTTATAGATGATTTTTCCATAACATCAATGCTCGGTAGGAAATAAGCAGCTAGAAATGTGTTGTCACACATAAAAGCTGTAACACCTATTCAAGCATATGTGCTGTTGCATGTCTTACCATCCCCATTTAATGATTTTCTTAAAGTACAAAAAGCAAAACAAGTTTCCCAAGGTCACCCAGGTAAAGGACCTAAAAATTCCAATCTAGTCCAATTTACTAACAGGATGGTGGCATTTCTCAGATCATCATGGAAGATGATCCCTGAGACTGGAGTCAGCTACCCACCAGCAGTGCCTACTCTCAATGTCAGTGTAACAGCCATCTGTTCACCCTAGGAAATGACAGACTTGATGGAGGCATGCTGTCTGGCAAGACAGATACTTTCCCATCCTCTCACAGCTGTTTATCTGGTAGAATGTAACACCTTTCAACACTGTCCATGTGACCAGAACTTTCACCCTAACTAGTGCTATTTCTAGCTAGTGTGTGCACCATGCCTATATATACCATTCTTCTCATCCAAGTCAAATGTTCTGAAGGTGGTCAGATGTGGTGGTTAACAGCTGTAATCCCAGCACTTTGGGAGGCCAAGGCAAGAGGATCGCTTGAGACCAGAAGATTGAGACCAGCCTGGACAACAGAGTGAGACCCTATCTCTAAAAAGAAGGGCCAGGCGTGGTGGCCCTTTGTAATCCTAGCACTCTTGGAGGCTGAGGTGGGTAGATTCCCCTAAGCTCACAGGTTTGAGACCAGCCTTAGCAAAAGCAAGACTCCCCATCTCTAAAAAATAGCCAGGCATTGTCGCAAGTGCTTGTAGTCCCAGCTACTTGGGAGGCTGAAGCAAGAGAATCACTTGAGCTCAAGAGTTTGAGGTTGCTGTGAGCTATTACACCATGGCACTCTATGGAGGGTGACAAAATGAGACTCTGTCTCTCTCCCCCCCAAAAAACGTAGCTGGTGTGGCAGCCTCACTTGTAGTCTCAGCAACTCAGAAACCTAATGGAGGAGGACCCCTGGGGTCCAGGAGTTTGAGGTTATAGTGATCTATGATGGCACCATTGCACTCCAGCCATGGTGACAGAATCAGACCCTGACTCTAAAAATAAAAAAAGAAAAAAGTTGTAAAGCTTATTACTACTGAAGAAGCAAAAGGTATAGAAACATAGAAGAGCCCTAAGATAAAAAAATTATTTTCGGCGCCTGTGGCTCAACAGGCTAAGGCACCAGCCACGAATACCTGAGCTGGCAGGTTCGAATCCAGCTTGGCCCACCAAACAACAATGATGGCTGCAACAACAACAAAAAAAAATGGCCGGGCGTTGTGGTGGGCACGTGTAGTCCCAGCTACCTGGGAGGCGGAGGCAGGAGACTCGCTTGAGCCCAGGAATTGGAGGTTGCTGTGAGCTGTACAGCACTCTATCCAGGGTGACAGCTTGAGGCTCTGTCTCAAAAAAAAAGATTGACATCATATGGCATTAAAGAAAAGCAAATTAAAACAACAGTGAAACACCACCGCACTTCTGTAGAATAGTGAAAATCCAAAACACAGACAACACCAAATGCTGTCAAACATGTTTAGCAATAAGAATGCATACTAATTGCTGGTGGGAATGTAGAATGTCAAAGCCACTTTGGAAGAAAGTTTAACAATTTCTT